>QEOT01123280.1:35276-54320 GCA_003123785.1 Pterocarya stenoptera | reverse complement strand
TATTTTCGTGTCTTTCTGTTCTCTACAAAATTCTTCCCTCTTCTTTTCCATTCATTTGCTTTTGATGTTGTTTACAAGCAAATATTCAACATCTGTAGCGCATTTGCTAGTCATAGCACGGACAGGTGCTGAAATCTGCCCACTTAAGCTTGCATGTATTCACCTTTTTTTAATTTCTACCTGAGCTGGTGTTATGGAGGTAAACATTATAGCCATTCATAGTTCATTCTCCCACAGAATTCACCTCATTCTCGACCAGTGAGGAGACGGTAGAGTCAGAGGCAGCATCATCAAAACTTAAGCTTGAAACTTCACCACAAAGGGACGAGATTTCATCCTCACCGTTAATAGATGGTGCCGGGGATGCATCAGTTATGGTTGAACAAGAAGATGTATCGGCAGGGGATGGAGAGGACTCTGCCTCTTCAACTGCTTTTTGCAGAATCCAGTACATAATGCTGGCCGTAAGCATGAGAAGCATCTTCTGGTTCACCTGCGGTTCCACAAAATAGATGGCCCTGATTGGTAAATCTAAAATACGAGTCATTGCTCCAATTTCTAAAACTTCATACCTCAAAGAGGGATTATGATTCACTGATGTATGAATAGATGTTAATAAAAGGCAACTGTTTCTACCTCAAGCGAGCATTCCTATTACGTGTATTGCCATTCAGCAACAGTCTTGCTTGTTCATCTACTTATAATCTGTGTGTGTGTGTGTTTTGATCTTATTTCTGTTTTTCAGGCAACTCTAGATGGAGAAAAAAAAAGCCAAATTGCAAGAAATCTGATTATTTCCTGACAAATGGTCAACATTATCATTCTCACGAAGCTCGGTAAAGTCACAAGGAGAGAAGAGGAAGTGTCAACTCAGAGTTTGTCTGTGCAATTAAAGTTAATTTTTTTATTGGTACTGGTTGTCCGGAAACAGCGTCTTGACTAATCCTGGTGTTCCATACCCTCGATAATTCAAGGGAAAAATCTCTCAGTCCAATAGCCTCTAGAGATTGTTTGCATCCAAGAGAATTTGAACCTTAGACTTGTGGGGGAGCATACCCCCAAGCCTGAGCCATTAGGGATTGCAATTAAAGTTAAATAAACCAGAAAGTTACAGAACCCCAGCTGCAATCTTACCTCCATGATGTCCTCAGGCAACAAGAAAATGGAACAACCAAGCTTTCGGGCAACACTGATTATATATGTAGCATTCAACCTCTTTTCTTCATCTACCACTCAAACAACAAAAACAGTCAGCCCACCTCTTCCATAGCACTTTCCTCAGTTTTTATAATGAGTAGAGTTAAGTAATAATCCAAGAGCAAATGATAATTGATAAAAGAGAATTATCCTATTAATTTCCTATCCAAAGTAGAGTCGCAGCAATCATACCACTTTCACCCTTAGTGACAAGGTTCCAATTGACAACCCTAGGCTCCACAGAACTAAGAAGCTCAAGGAAGAATATCCCATTTGACAAACTCTTATCCTGAAGGGAAAAAAAACATAAAAATAATAATCTCCATATAGATATGATGTTAACATATACGCATATAGGTTCAGACCCAGTCACCCAGGTAAGAACTTTCCCAAATTTTCAAAAAATCATATAGAAATAAAATTTTAAGATTTCTCATATATGGAAAATTCGTCAAAATTAGT
The DNA here is from genome assembly GCA_003123785.1 of Pterocarya stenoptera. Classification (NCBI taxonomy): domain Eukaryota; kingdom Viridiplantae; phylum Streptophyta; class Magnoliopsida; order Fagales; family Juglandaceae; genus Pterocarya; species Pterocarya stenoptera. The sequence goes on along the minus strand of QEOT01123280.1, from coordinate 52,661 downwards.
GTATGCGTGTGTTTTTTTTTTTTTGGTGGGGGGGGGGGGGGGGGGGGGGGGGAATTCTTCCAAACCTTAAAACTCTGTACTTGAGAAGATCTGGCTGTCCTTTTCACTTTGTCGTTTGCCCAATTTAGGATATCAGCATCAGTAATATCCTTTCCTTGAGAGTGAGATCTTAAATTCTTCAAAAGTTGAAGCATATTAAACCTCATCAACTGCCACAGGAAAGCTGAAACAGATTCAAACAAAGTTTGAGCATTGGGACAACAAATTATTGCCACAGATATAATTAAAAGTATAAAACCAATTTGTTAGTAAGTAATGAAATGAAACCGAAAACCATATGACCAAATAACAAGCTTCTTCAGGAAACAAAAGAAAAGAAAATAATTTTGAACTCAATCAGGAGTTGTGAAATAAGTAGATATTGAATCTCCATCGAGAAGGCCATGAAACTTTTTTTTTTTTTTTTTTTTTCATTTTGTGCAAGTAATCAAAGATAACAATATTAACAAATATAGAATCAGTATTGAGAAAGCTATGGTTCATAGAATACTTTTGCTAAAAAAAAAATGGTATAGTGGACTGTAACACTAGCTTTTGATATGCTGAAAGGCATGAGGAAATGTGTTATATAGGAGTATGATGCCTTCTAAGCAAGATACTCAACAGATTGTTATTCTTTAATGTTATTTTCCTTCCAAAGGTGCTTTAGCGGTCAAATGCACGCTTAGACAGGAAATCAATTGTAATTTGAATTAACTACATACTGTCAGAAGTCCCAACGTCATTCAAACTTGAGTTCACTTCGTTGTTTAGAAAATGTTTAATAGCTTATATAAGTCAGCAACTCTTCCAACCAAATCCACTTGACATAGAGGATTACCAAGTATGAGCTTCTTATTTCCTTGTACAATATCGTTTCCAGCTAAATTCACCAGTGAGAATTTCATCTGCTTTCCAATCCTAATAACTTGATTGCAGTTCTCTACTTTTCTAAACGGCATCTTAATTGGAGGCTTCGATGCCTGCCTCCAGTTAACAGATCCAGGAGAAACCTTGTCAAGCAATTCTAGAAGTATCCACCTGCGTATATGAACAATGCACATCAAGCCATATCAGAGGTAACTTGTAAATGTTAGGTTCATTTTTTTTTTTTTTTGAAAACTTTAATGTCACTTAGTTAAGCCCTTGTGAAAGAATTTTACATCATCTGTACATCATTCAGGATATTAAGCACGATATTCCAAGCAGGAAACAGATATATAGACCCCAGAGGGAAAAAAACAAACTTTTTCAAGAATGCTTTGAAAAGAAAAAAGCCATGCATTTTATGTTTAGATAAAACAAAAATCCACACCACATTTAGAAGGTGATCAGAACAACTAGATGAGAATTTGGCACATGGCTTGTATTTCTTGTTCTACAGAAAGATAAGCATTCGCTCATAAAAAGACTTCCAAAAAATGAGGCCACTCTAGTGACTCTTCCTTTAAAATAGGAAAACCCACCCATTTCTGACATCTTCAAATACATTATTGACATAAGTAGCAATTCCAAGACTGTTGATCCACAGCCGAAAGCATCTTTCTTCTCTAGAAGTTTGTACATCATCTGTCATCATCTCGGCATAGGAAATCTTTTTGCTGTCTGTAGAGAGCCCATTCCTGTCAGGGTATACCCTTAATCAATATGATGAAACACAAGTAGGGAGTCCAGATTACCAGTAAGACCCCATACAACATACCAAAACATATGTACACATATTGACAGGAAAAAATAAGTTCTTAGTCTCAATTAAAGGATCAACATTGAGGGGAGAAGAAAAAGTAAAAGCAAGAAGTCAAATACATGGAAAACTTGATTTCTGGAAGATCATTATCCCATCTTACTTTGGCATCATCTTGTATGCAGCATGCAATATATGAGCACAAATTATTCAAATAACTTTGGCTAAAGTGTGATTCTATCTAGTTTATATGAGAAACTGTTCCCCAAAGTTACTATCCAACTTGGAAAGTTGAAGAGAATAGGGAATTCTTAACACTTTGATATGATGAGATATTGAATTTAATTTTGTACCTTTGATGAAAAATTTGTGCCACAAATGCAAGGTTCAAATTTGGTGAGCCCTCCACAATGTCATTTGGAGTTAAGTATCTTTTACAATCCATTCTCTCTGCATGATCAAGTATCAGTTTTGCCCTTTCAGTGGGATCCTTGGCATCCAAAGTGGTTGGACTGCAATGTTCCGGAGCCAAAACATTTAGAAGGTAGGCATAAGCTTCTCCATCCTATTCATGTGAGAAAAAAGTACACACATTAATTTACAAGTCATGAAAAATGTAATAATTTACTCATAAGTAAATTCAACTTCACTTTGTAAGGAGGCAACAACCCTTGCCATAATTTCTTGTGGGAGAAAGCAAGCCCCAACTTAAAAGAAGGGGAGAAGTAGGAGAAGAATGTGGTTTTGGAGCAAGAAGAATATCTAGACAAGGAGTTGTTACTTTAAAAGCTCTAGATCCCACTTTCCTTTCGACAATGTTGCAATATAGGCCATCTTACCCCATCCTACATGACCTGTTCCAAAAATATGACCTCACTTTTCCAAGTCCATAAATGCTTCCTCTAATCTTTTAAATACCTTCAAGTCAGAAGAAAAATTTGTAACAGGTTTCTTATAGCCTGCTTTCTGGAGATGAAAATTCATCCATTTCAATAAAACCTTGTCGGGGGGTAAACTCATAAGCTCTTCAACATCCTGTCAAAACAAATCCAAGCATAATCTGAGCATTATTCCTAACATGGACAAGGAAAATATAGAATTTAACAGACTTGTTTTCATTGAAGATTGAAAACGTGATAATTGTGAAATTTCATACATTGCTGTCATCCACCAGTTCCACAAGCTGAGGTGTCTTCTTAAGGTTAAGATCTGCCAACAATTGTATCTGAAATTGCCACAGAGAAGGACAAAGGGATGAATGGTCATTAACTTATTAATCTCCATAACCAGAAGCACAATGTCTATGCTGTCATCCTATAAATCAAACTCTGGGAGTATAGATACCTTTATAATTTGGGAGATTAACCCTAGAACCAGATGAGGCTGCAAAAACAACCAGAATACAGACTTCAGACTAGGAGACTCATCAATTAATCTAAAATGGGAAGCTGGTTTTGCTAAACTCACTCTTCCTTCAACCAAGTCCTGTGTACCAATGTTAACTACTGTGCAGCCAATAGCCTTTGCAGAGTTGAGGCAAAGAGTATGATTCTCATTCCTCTCCCATGGGTTGAGTATCCTTTTGGTGTTGATAGCCCTTTCATCAATTGTATTAGGCACAGCAACATTGATAAGCTTACTGCAATAAGCCATAAGATAAATCACCATCAGTAAGCTGTATCAGCTTTAAAGTTGCCTTAAAAAGGTAGAATATAATCAAGCAGACCCTTCTTAAATACCATAGAAGAACTCCATCTTTTGCAAGATCAAACAGACCATTCGTAGCTGGATCTAATGGAAGATATTGCCCCAGAAATGGGTCATCCCCAAGATAGCTGTTTATGTGAGCCACATAAGAGGCTTTCTCTGATTCACTGATTGTGTGAAGAAGAGTAGTTGTGGTGGCCTTAAGGAATGACCAAGAGTTTTTTGAACCACCCACTTTTGCTGTAGCTCGACCTTGCAAATTCAAATATGCCTGCACATACCATGCAACGCATTAATATGCAAGTAACCTTGGAGCAAAACAAATTCCAAGTTCAATGCAACTTAAACCTATATTTCTAAGTTCTAAATCTAGAAAAGTAACAAACAAATATTCATTTATCAATTATCTGAGAGAGAGAGAGATTAGAGACATAGGATGCTCACCCTAAGGAAGGCTTCAAAATCAATTTCATCGCTCAAATCACAACCTGATTCGCCCAAAATCCCCCTAATCTCCTCCTCAGAAAACTCCTTAAATGCCTTTAGCTTCACCATTAAAGGTGGCAAATCTCCAGCTGTAACTTTACCATTCTGATTCTTTACTGAAATAAACTAAGGGCACACCAAAGAATAAATTATTTAGACTAGAGTCAAAAGAACAATCTCGATGTATTCTCAAATCTAATTTGCTAGTAAATTCAGAAAAAAAATAAACTTACTTTGGTTTTGAGGCTGCGAAGCTCGACCTGTGTGAACTGGCTTTGAAGCCATTGATCCGAAATGAAAACACCCACGAAACTTGTCATCTCTGCAAATTGGCAAGGGGAACATGTGAGCTAATTAACCTTAAGTTCTTCCCCAAATTACATGAAGTTGATAAAATCCGGAACGAGAGAGTTTGAATCGATTTGTTCAAACCAATATTAAATTCAGAAGCACAATTTTTTTAGAAGTAAATTCAGGAGCACAAAATTGGATCCATATATACTTAAAAAGGTTATAACCCTAAACAAACCATTCTCTAGGTAATGCAGCAGCTAACTTCTACTAATTACCAGCCTGCCCAACCGTGTCCAGACAGATAGCATCCAAAAATAGCAAAATTCAGGGTGGAAAAAGTAGAGAAAACAAGACTTGTCAGTTAGCTTTCAGATTATATGAACAATGAAAGAAGTTCTCTAATATATTACTTAAATCAAAAGTGCGTGCACATGAAATAAACACAGTGCATGTAAAAGTCTTAAAGGAAAACCCAGCAACACGAGACATACTATGCGTATGCGTATCTTGTTCTGGTGCTTTCTCATGAATAATGCTATGATGAATGAACCAGAATCCAACAAAGCAAACGTAAAATCAAGGCAACCCACATGTCCACGCCAGGAGTAAAATCAAAGACAATTCCAATGACATAAGACACGGGAAAAGTGTCTGCGAATTTTGTTGTAGTGGCTTTTCATGAATAATACGACAAAATGAATCAAAATCAAGTATAGTAAAACATAGAAGCAAAGAAAAGCCAGAAGCCTATACCTGTGAAAAATCCTTGAGAACGGATGTGTCCTTCAAAGTTTTTGACCGCTCCTCGTTGCTTCAATTTGTAAAACACCGAATGTATAAACAGGAAGAGAGGGAGGGAGAGAGAGAGAGAGGGAGACAAAGAGGGGGATCGAATTTCCTTCGTGGGAGAGCAAAGGGATGAAACAGTATTGGCTTTCAGACGCGCTATAAGACCAGACAGAGGGAGGACAGCCAAGAGGGGTACTACTACTGTCTTGTGTTTAAGGCCCATTCGGTTTGTGGTTCCCGCACTCGCGAGTGTATGGTGAGAAATAAGAACTCGCTCCCTTAGGTATACAAGTCATCGTGTTGGTGTACACCTATTTGGTCTCTTCTGCAAGTGATTTTGTTCCTGTATTAGGAGCGTGTTAAGGCCTAGTTTATTTTTACGTAACATTTTATCTTACCTAATTATTATAATATTTTTAAATTTTTATATAAAATAAAATAAAAAATTTATTTTTTTCAAAGTTTAAAATAATAATAATATTAAAAAAAAATATTCGATTAATATTTTTTTATTTTTTTATTTTTATCTCAATTCATCTCATTTCATCTTTGAAAACAGATGAGGTAGCCTTATTTGGATTTGAAACTCATCTTAACTCATCTCATCATTATAAATTTTTCAAATGTTCACATAAAATATAATAAATAATTCAAAATTTTCAAATTTTAAAATAATAATAATATTAAAAATAATATTTTATTCAACTCATCTAAAATCATCTTAATTTATCTCAATTTATCTCTTAATCCAACCGAGTTTTACTCTCTGTCCTCGTCCCCTTTTTCTTCATTATTTTTTCTCTTGTTTTTCCAACCTCAAAATCCTTAAATTTCACCGCAAACACCAACACCAACTTATCCGAAAAATAAAAACAAAATACAACCACTACCACCAAATGCTCTTTCTTGTCTTCAACATTTTAAGGTACTCCAAATTCATTTTTTAAAAAACAAAGAATATATAATTAATTGTTCTTGACTTTAAAATATATAAGCATATATGCTTGTGTGAAAACATATTGTAATACAAGGGCACCCATAATGGGCACCCCTTACCATTCATATAGCTAGCAATTACGCTTGGCATATTTATTTGTGCATTATGGCTTGGCATTTAAGTCCAGCTTTGGGTTACAAAATCTCCCCCTTTAGTGAAAAAATATGGATGTGTGGCATAAAAGTAGAAAAGCTATCTCTAGTATAGTTCTCTATAGCCTCGACATTTAGGTTGTGAAATATGTAGGTGTTACTTTAGTCTTATCACGTAGCACACTCTGCTATTGATACATGAAGATTTCGAATGAACAACGACGATGAAAAATCTATAGAACAACCATACTAGATCTACGATTTGCCAACGACATAATATCGCTTCCATTGTATATTCTAATATAATATTTGTAACATTGGTATAAGAGACAAATCGATTGTTCCCGATTTAAGTTTTGACGTGCTTGTGATTTTCTATATGGAAATCATTTTTCTCTTACGATGATTGCCTGTGAATCACCATAGCGAAAGGAGGTTTCCGCCATTTTAAAGTGCTATTTAGGTCAATACATTGCAAGAAACTCGTTAGTACACAAACTAGCAAAGCACGCAAGGTGTTGCACGAACACTACAAAAGGGCTGCGCTCAACGCAACAAGCTCTGTTTCATCCACAACGAAGTGTGGTGCTGCGCAACCAGCTTAAGAGCAACACTATGACCATGAGCAGTGCTGCCAAATAATCCATGGGTTGCCATCTGCGCAGCAACGTGCACTGCAAGGGCTTCATGTGCTTGCATGGATGCTGCAAACATTGCAGTTGCTACGCACAGTGCTAACGCCCCAAATGATGCTACATGCATTACATAGTGTGCCACATGGGTGATGAGCGCAATGCACTAGGCGCCCAAAGTGATTGTTATGAATCACTACATAGGGGGCTACGCTGCCCAGGGTGTTGTGGCAACCATTGTCTCGCGCACTACACAGTGTGGTGCTACTAGCTAGGTCGCATGGTGCTGCCGTTAAGTACCAGTGGTCGTTCGAGTACCATCGTGCCAAGATGAAGGTGGCAACAGGTAGTTACAAGAAGTTGCGGCTGTTGAGATATTTATTTTCTTTCGTTACATGAACATACACGGAGGTGCAATAAGCACCTCAATATGGTGCACCTGCTACTATGGGCAAAGCTGCTCACTTGGCCTGTGTGGCAAGCTTTGCAGTGGGCAGAACTACTCACGTTGCCGGTGCAGCAAGCTTCGCTGCACGCAAAGCCGATGACATGGGTGATGCGACAGTCTTTGCCTTCCTTAGAGCTTCGCGCTGAATGTTTGCAACGTAACCCACAGTGATGCGTTCATGCCCAGGGTGCAGCGGCAACCACTGCTTAGTGCACCAAGCCTAAAGGCAGTTTCCGGTCAGTTCTTGTAGCACATTGCACCATCGATATGTGAAGATTTCGGATGAACAACGACAATGAAAAATCTGTAGAATAACCACACTAGATCTACGATTTACCAACGAGATAATATTATTTCCGCTGTATACTCTAATCTAGTATTTCTAACACATATATTGTTGCATAATGTATTGCCACAAGGCATTTCATTTTTTTTGTTGCATACATTGTGCAAAAAAATTTCTTTGAGATTAAAAGTCAATACTATATATGAACCAATTTTTTAGGCAACTTATAATTAATATAGTAGAAAACGTCTCATAACATTAATGGTTAACCAGATTTCCCACACAGGAGTAAAATGTATCAACAAGACATGTTCAAATTTGATTGACATTATTATATTAATAGATTTAACTTTACTTTTAATGAAATTTCACATGTATTGTTCTCAACCTCGTCCCCGGTCGCCAGCCCACTGACCCTTCTTCGTCTAGTTCCAAATTCCATGCACATGCCAGCACGACATCCTATATATATTAATATTATCAATCGAATGCATCAATCCACAACTTTTGAACATTTATACATATGTAGTAATTTAGGATTACTTGGCGCCCCTAGTAGGCAGGTAGCAGGGGGCCACCTTGCCCTTCGCACTATTGATCTTGGCATTCAGCAGTTCCATATGGGTGGGTGACCCCACCCGGTTGCCGGGCATATGGATGGTCTTGAGAACCGTTCGAAATTTGCCAAATAACTCAAATTCCATAAACTCGCTTGCCAAATCAATAGATCTATCTACCAAATCCACAAATCAAACCTCAAATACATAGATCCAATAACAAAAATCATCTTCAAACAAAAAGTATCGCAGTGATGTGGCTGTGGGTCTAAGCAAATAACCATGGCCACGATTAGTCGTGGTTCTCTGAGCAAACACATGGCCATGCTGTGGCTTGTGGTCAGGCATAGAGCCACGACCAGTCATTGTCATGGGTCTAAGCAAAGAACCAAGAACACCACTGGTTGCGGGTTTGCACAGAGAATCATGACCACAAATAGTAGTGAGTTTCTTCGCAAACCCACAACCATGCAGTGGCCTGTTGGTATCTCACCACTTTAAAAAAGAAAAAGTAGAAGAGGAGGGGAGAAGAAAAGGAAGAATAAGAAGAGGATGGTAAAACGTGTTGCATTGCTACCAGATTGGGTTGGCGACGAAGGAAGAAATGAAGAAGACAAGAAATTAAGAGTTGGGGGGGTTAGATGAACTAGGTTTTTATTTTTATTTTTAATAGCCAGGCCTTATGAGGGGTGGGCCCCATCTGCCCTTTTATTTTCTTAAAAAGCCTGTTCACTTGGGTGAGCAAATTGCCCACCTAGGGGCCATACAGGGCGGGCCAGATATGGGGGACCGCCTAGCAGCCCTATCTAGTATGAATTTATGTGCAGCCTCGTGCTAATATGTAACTGAAAACGACACCTATTGTATGTATGAGTCGGGCTACTCTGTCACCTAGAGTAGTCCGCTTAATGTGACCGCTAGTTCAAATGTTTGTTTTTATTTTTTTCACATTTTTCTTTTCATATTTTTTTAAAAATATTTGGTTTGAATTCACAAACGACTTCAACTTATATCATCTTCATCATTACAACTTTTTCAAATTTCCACACAAAATATAATAAACAATTTAATTTTTTCAAATCTCAAAATAATAATAATATTAAAAAATATTATTCTAAAAATATTATTTTCTACTATTCACAAACCACCTCAACTCATCTCTGAATCCAAACGATCAAATATTTAAAAAAAATAAAAAAATACATTAATACACTAAAAATAACTTTCTTAATCATTAAGTAAAAAAAATTAAATACACAAGTGGTCAAAGTGAGTGGACACAGTGAGGGGGCAAACTAGCATTTTTCTTGTATGTATATATTTTACAGTTTTGCTACATGCAACCTCCTAGTGCAACCAGCGCACAACCAGCTTCTCATTTAATAAAATTTTTCATTTATTTCTCCCTCTCTCTCCCTCTATTTCGCTTCTTTCTCCCTCCCACTTTTTAATTTCGTTCCTTCTCTCTCTATCAAATTTTTCCCACTTCTGCTAGAGGGTCTAATGTAAAGTTGAAATTTGAGACTTCCGAAGACCATGAAGACGAGAGATAAGAGACCCACGAAGGCGAGAGACCCAACAACGATCTTGAAGACACAGATGACGAAGATTTTCGCTTTGAAGACGTGCCAAAATGGTTGAACTCGTCTCCCTCCATTCTTTTTCAACATCTTTAGCTGAAAGTGACAAACAACTGAAAATCAGAACTTCAAATGCACAGCAGTTGAATCCCATACAAATGAATCTATAACGATCTAATTTATATGCAATTCTGTTCAAACTTACATCGAAACCAACTGAGGAACTCTTATCCTCGTTTTGACCCAAGAATTGTAGGGCTCTCCTTCTGCTATCCACAGGTGTCACTGCAAAATTTGACCGTTTACCTATTTAGAATTTAATGAAGAAATGAACATTAATTTTTTTTTGGAATTTTGGATCAACGGGCCAACCTTTGAAAGAAGAAATCTTGAGCAACTGCTCGATGACCTTCCGGTTGATGAGGCTATCATCAACGACCAGAACTTGTGCTTTTGCAGAATCAGACGACGAAACATCAAAACCGTCTATCCTCTGCCTTGAAACGAAAACGTTCCTCTCCATCTAATCTCCGAGTCAGATATATCCACGGAATAGTAAATTGTATATTTCTAATCTTGATTCCTTCGAAGAAGAGCCAAAAACAGAAACCCAATGAATCAAACAGTTCTCGAAGCCCTTCGTCTTCAACCCATCGAAATCCCCATCCCCACAAACACAAAAGCTATCGTCGATCGTAGACCTCTCTCTCACCCACGACAACGATCGCGACTCAGAGATCTGGACTGTGTGACAACGGCGACCGCAACAATTGGAATCCTTCACCCACGGCGGCGACCACAGACATAATGCTTCACTCCCACTCTCTGGTTTCACTCTCGCACGAACATAAAAGCCATAAACCAGAAGGACAAAGCCTGGGAAGATGAAGCTTGGGAGAAGACAAGGAGAGGACAAAGCTTGGGAGAAGACAACTTGAGCAAAGACGAAGCTGACCCATTTCATTTCCCTCTGCTTTCATGTTGTTTCTAGCTGTCTTTTTTTTTTTTGCCATGTCAGCCATAAGGTCGCGGTGGGGACACAGACCGGTTGCATATAGTATTTCTCTATATTTTATCAATCTAGTTATGAGTTGGAAAAGGCCCACCCAGGCAAAAAGCCCAAGTCCGCTCTGGGCAAATAATAAAGGGAGTTAACGAAGGTGAGGACTGAGCAGTGCGTGGGGACACATGTATAGGCGAGCAGTAGGGATACCGTGCATAAAGAAGGTGAGTTAAGGAAGTCGAGCTAAAACAGATGGTGCCAATTGTAGGCCGTCAAAATCCCATCCTGAACAAAAACTACCAGACTATCGCTCGAAATTTTCGCCATGGAGTGAATAGCCATTTGGCCAGACTCCACTCACAAAGAGAGGGAAGCACACAAACGGGAAGAGCGCAACAAACACGAGATGGTTACAGATGAAGAACTAGCGCAAGCAATAGCGTCTGTCTTCAACGGCTCGAACCCTAACAACAGCGGCAAGGCCTTCACAAACCTAAATGCCGTCCTACAGGAGCTCGAGTCCAAGCTCGGACTCGACCTCTCCCACAAGCTCGACTTCATCCAATCCCAGATTCACTTCCTCTTTCGATCCCAACCACCACCACGTCTTCCCCCAAAAAACCACTTTGCCCTCCACCCAAACCCGAATTTCCATCTCTCCCCCTTGTCCTCCGCCATTCAGAGCTTCTCGTCCCAGCCCCTTCCCCAGCCGACTAAGCTCGAAGCCCCCGCTGCCGACGCGCCGACGCTTAGGTTTGTTTCTTTCTTTGTCTATTTGAATCATTTTTTCCCTTCTGCAGCTTTATGTTCTCTTGTCGAGAAAATGGAGGTGGCTCGGCCCAGAATCTGGTGAAGAAATATTGGAAACCGAAATTTCGAGAATTCTGTTTTGCGGAGATTTCAATTTTGGACATGTAGTGAACTCGCGTACTAAAACTTGGCAGTGCCTTAGAAAAGAGTTTCTAAATAAATTTTAGCTCTCTAGCCTTCTGTTTGGCTGTCGAGAAAATTTATATGGAGATTAGAGACAATGAAATTCAGTTATTATAGTCTATGAAATCATACAATTAGCTAATTAATTGAAGAATTCTGCTACGTGAAGGTATGTTTTGTATATGTCGATCATAGTGGCCCGTGGTAGTCTATGCCAATTTATTTAAGTGCGATGAATTTTCTGGTCTCCTCGGCAAGGTCCTTGACTTCCTGATTCACTTTTGAGTTCCTATTATTTATTTATCATAGAAATATCATGCTTATTTTGTTACGATAATCTGTAATTTCAAGTTTAGACCATTATTTTCTCTTCATATTTTATTTCAGTGCTCCAACAAAAGCAACTAAGAGAAAAGGTGGCCCCGGGGGTCTAAACAAACTTTGTGGTGTTTCACCTGAACTTCAGGCTATTGTTGGCCAGCCAGCAATGCCAAGGACTGAGGTTGAGGCTCATAGATCTTATTGCTTTATTCATTGTTTCTTGTTAACCTGTTCTCCCAGAGGTTTTTTAATTTTCATACTGTTGAATTTAGATAGTGAAGCAACTGTGGGCTTACATTAGAAAACACAATCTCCAAGATCCAAACAACAAAAGGAAAATAATCTGCAATGATGAGCTGCGGCTGGTATTTGAGACGGACTGTACAGACATGTTCAAGATGAACAAGTTGCTAGCAAAACATATTATTCCTCTTGACCCCTCTAGTATGTATCTGGTCTAATGGCATCCTTGTGTGTGTGTGTGTGGAGTTAGTATTTAGATTATGGACTCACAGTTTGGTGCTTTCAGAACAGTCAGGTTCTAAGAAAGTGAAGGTAGATGTGGACTCTGCGACAAAAAGTAGTGAATCTGGACCTTCTGTGATAATATCTGAAGCACTTGCAAACTTCTTTGGTGTTGGTGAAAAGGAGATGCTTCAGTCAGAGGTTTTAAGACGAATCTGGGAGTACATAAACCTCAACAATCTAGAGGTAGGTCCTGACTCCTATCCAGATGATTTTTTTTTCAGTCTATTTCAACAGAAAAAAATGGACATTGAAGGTTATATGGATTCTCCATTTCTCAGAAGATTCTCCTTAGATTGCATAGATTTGACTGTATCTTTTTAGTTGTAGTTTAGCTTGGTATGGCAATCAAATATCGTGTTGTTGATTGTTTTAGTATGGTGTCTTCAGTTAGTCTGGCATAATTTGGGTAGTTGTCTCTCTTACATCCTCCTAGTCAGGGTTGTCTCTTGTATATACTGGGCTAGGCCTATTCTTGGAGTGATATAGTTTGTTTACTTATATAAAAAAAAAAAGTTGGGTAGTTGTCTCTACTGGACTGTACTATCACTGGGTTTCTGAAGCGTCATAGAGATTTTTTAGTTTAGTTTCCAAAGCACAAAAAATAGCTGTAAGTGTAAGGCTCATAATTCTAACATTCTTGTTTAAATGTTTAGGTTGAGTATATAACCATGTGAGCATCTATAGTTTTCGTCAATGGAACAATCAACTAGGAGTTATAAATAGGTTCATGTCTCGTAATAGTCATAATGGGTGAAACTCTTTGCAGGATTTTTGTCTTGGAAATAGGTTATGTAATGACAAGCTTGTGCAACTTATTATCATCTTTATTTGATAAGTTTTTTGTTCATGGGGAAACCATATGAGTACTTGATAAAATTACAGAAGGAAAATGTTGGCCATCAATTTAAACTGATTTAATTATCTCTGGTTTAAATATTTTTGTAGGATCCTTCAAGTCCAATGGCAATACATTGTGACACAAAACTACAAAAGCTATTTGGTTGTGAAAGTATTTCTGCATTGGGTATACCAGAAGTCTTGGTGCGCCATCATATTTTCAGGGGATCTTGTTGACTGGTAAAAGTATATGCTAAAAATGTAGTGTTTTCTTATCACACAAACTTAAGAGTCTGCTAGGAGTAATTCCATCGTAATCAACTAATTTTTGCCTTAATATTCCATTATATTTCTTAGATGTGAATTGAAATAACAGATAGAAAATGCAATTTGTAGCTGTTTGTTAGTTCCTTCCTTTCCCATTAAATCCAGTGCCCTCAAACAAGCATTGAATAAAAATTTTGAAGAGTGGACCCAGGAGTGCTAGAGGTGGAGCTGTCGGAGGTAGGTTTGTGTCGGCAGGAGAAACATAAATTGTTGACAGTGCTAGAGGTAGACCTCCCACCACCAAGGAGTGTTTTTCTACCGCCGGGGAGTGCACAGAAATTGCTGATGGAGCCTGGGGGTGGAGACGAGGGTCTGGTGAGCACTCTTGAGGTGCCCAGTGATGTCGTTCTAGTGGAAGAGTGTGAAGGGGACTTGGCCAGTGAAGATTTATTTCTTTCTGATGAAGAGAACTTGTAGAAGCTTGTTCCAATGTCGAGTGATACTCCCAGAGTCTAATGTTGGGGATCTTGGTTTGTTTCTCGGGGAAGAGTTGTTGGAGGAACAACATGTTTTTCCATTGCAGCACCCTATTCCCTACAGTGTCTGTTTCCAGATCAGTCAAGTGTATCAGATTGGGTGTTAAACATGGTGAAGGATATTCAGGAAATGGTGGGTTTGAAGTGTGAAGGTTATGAGGAGAAGTTTATGGCACTTCTTACCGCCATTGAAGTGGGACATCAACAACAAAGGAAAGCTGGAACCAAGAAATAGAGGGAACTCAAGAGACTGACCTGGTCCATGACTAAAGGCAGTTCCAATAGGGATAGGACTAAGGGAAAGGGGCTGACCTATCCCAAATGAAACCAAAAATAATATCATGGAATGTCCGAGGACTAAACGACGCTAGCAAGCGCCTGCAAGTAAGAAACTTGCTACGAGGGTGGAAGGCGGATATTTTTTGTTTATAGGAGACGAAGTTGAAAGTTATAAATATAAATATTGTTAGAAGTATATGGAGTTGTAGACATGTGGACTGGATATATTTGGCAGCTAATGGGGCTTCAGGTGGCGTGTTGGTGATGTGGGATCAACGAGTGGCGGAAAAAAGGGAGGAGTTTATTGGGTCTTTTTCGGTAGCATGTTCCTTCAAGAGTGTATCAGATGGTTTTTTATGGGTCTTTGCAAGTGTATGCGGACCTAATTCAGACAATGAGCGGAGTGTATTGTGGGATGAACTAGCTAGGGTGCACAGTTGGTGGGGTCTTCCATGGTGTATTGGTGGAGATTTTAATGTAACAAGATTTTCCAGTGAGTGTTTTAGTAATAGAAGAATGCGTCCAGCAATGTCAGATTTCTCGGAATGCATTTTTGACTTAAATTTACTAGATTTACTAATGGCGGGGGACTCATGTACGTGGGTCAATAATCAGATGTGGTCTTGGTTGGACAGATTTTTAATTTCCCCGGAGTGGGAAAATCATTTTCCGGAAGTTTGGCAAAAGAGATTGGAGTGGCTGTGTTGGGACCATTGGCCTATCATACTGGATTGTGGTGGGATTCAAAGAAGACATGGGTATTTTAAGTTCGAAAACACGTGGTTGAAAACGGAAGGTTTTGTGGATAGGGTTAGATAGTGGTGGTCGTCTTATTAGATCCAGGGTACTCCCAGTTTCACATTTGCGGGTAATTGAAAGCTCTAAAACAAGACTTGAAGCTTTGGAACCGGCAGTCCTTTGGGGACATTGGGGAACACAAGAAATGCAAGACAAAGGAGATTCAGGAGTTGGAAAGGGTACAAGAGTCTAGGACCTTAACACAGGAGGAATTAGCTCTAAAGCTAGTGCTAGTTGCAGATCTCGAGAGAATCGTTCTATTAGAAGAGATTTCGTGGCGGCAAAAGTCGAGAGCGTTATTGTAACACCCCCTTCCCGTAGGCTAGGTGTGTCACGTGTTTTTCGTAAAACATAAACCCGGCAAAAGATTCTCTAATTTTATAATAATAAAATAAAATAAACTGCAATTTATTATGAAATAAAAGGTCTAATAAAATTGTCTTCCAAAAACATTAAATGAATAAATTGAATAACTTCATGTCATAAAAGACATGTTTTATTTTAGAAAGTCTGAACTAAAACAAAATAAAATGCTCTTTTTACTCCTGGCCTGCCTGCTCGTAATCATCTTCACCTGGGTGGTTAAAAACATGAAAATAAACTAAAATGAGTCGATGACTCAGTAAGAAATCCATCACAACGTAAACGTAATAAACATAAGATTTTCATAAGAACTTTCATGCTGAGAATTTAAAATAAATTCATGACTGATCATGCTGATGCTTATGCTGTGTATGACTGATTTATCTGAGTTAACTGACTGATTTATCTGACTTATCTGACTGGTTTATCTGACTGGCCAACACACTTAACCCTGTGTGTAAGGTTGTGCACCAGTCCCACATCCCGCTGTAGCAAGGGGAACTGCTGATAGTATTCTAACATACTATGGTGGACCACGACTGAGTTCGTGGCTTGCACACCACCCTGAACTGAACTGCATTGGTACCATGCATCTGAATGGCCATCTTATTAACTGATCTGAACTTATCTTACACTTTACTTAAGATAGCTTATGTGTCTTATACACATGAGATGCATGACATAATACATATATAATTATAATTTCTGAATCTAAACATGATGCGGAATGACATGATCGTGTGCTATGCTAGATGACATGCTTGCACATGACATGAGTGATACATAAAAATTGACTATCAATGAACTGACTTGAAATAATACATACATATAGGCTAACTGTGATGATCCTAATTTATGATCAAATTATTTACCTCGCTGTGCTTCTTCTTGAATAAAACTTTGTAACTTGAGACCTATATACAAATAAATAACTATCACTAAATTGTTGGAAATAAATAAATACTATACCTTACTTAACTAAATTTGGAATTCTAAAAGATAATCTACAACTATTTTGTTTAACACTAATTATAATAAATCCTGATATTTTAAATTATTTAAAATATTAATAACATATTATAATTTAGTAAAACACTTGAGCTATTCTAAATAAGTCATAAACTTAATTTCTTAAAATAGTTTTCCTTTCTTAACATAATTATTCAATCTTATAGAAATCTAATAAATATTAATATTATTTAAAATACTCTTAACATATTTCTTAATTTTCTTATTTAAAGTATCTATAATAATTTTTATTAAAATTCTATTAAATAGATAAAAGAAATCTTAACTAAAATATTAGGCTCAATAATCTACTTTAAAATCTAATTTAAATTCTTTAAACATTTTCTTATAAAATAAACATTAGACTAATATATATATTTAAATAAAATATGACTCCTCTTTGAAATATTAAGTCTAATAAAATCACTAAAATATGCTTGAAACATCATAAAATCGGCCCAATTTAAATTACAAGTTTTAACATAGTATATGTCTAATTAACCTCAACTTAGCCCACAAAGAGAATGCCCATCAGATTAAAACAAGGCCCAAAACACTCTTTAAAACATAAGCTAACAGCTAAGCCCATCTGATTTAAAACATCAAACAAATTAAAACTAAGCCCAATATATATTTTAAAACACAACTTAATAACTAAGCTCATCATACGCAGGGCCCATGAGCCCGATTGTGAACTTAAGTGATACACAAAACTCAGCAGAAGCAAGGAAATGGTGCTGTGCAAGAGGAAGCACCGTGCCCGTGCGAGAGAGAGAGACAGAGGCTCACCGAGAGGGAGATGCACGACGGGGATGGGCTGGATGGCTGGGAGTGAAGGCGGCGCTATTGGGGTTTCTCTGAGGTGGTGCGACACCGAGTGAGAGAGAAAGAGAGAGTTAGAGAGAGAAACTATTGTAAACC
>QEOT01123280.1:0-35240 GCA_003123785.1 Pterocarya stenoptera | reverse complement strand
AAATTCTAGAATTTGAAATCTGATACAACGTAGGAAACCTCATTGAAATGAAACTCTATCAAATTTTAAATAACAACTATAATAGAAAATATATAAAGATAAAGTAAATATTAATTCTAATAAAACTATAGTCATAATAATTTAAATCTAAATAAAAGCTTACTAGGAAAATAATTACTTATATACCCTATAGTCGAAATTGGTATGTTACAGTTATGGTTGAAGGAAGGTGACCGTTGCACCCATAGAGTGGCCAATTCTCATAGGAGATCAAATAATATTGAGTCTTTGAAGATTGATGGGGTAGATTGTAAAGATGTGTAGAGGATTAATGAGCATGTAGTCGGTTTTTTTGAACACTTAGATTATGTTTGGGAGGTGAGATGAGAATTTTGTGTTTTGTTTTAAAGTTTAAAATATTATTTTTAAGTTTGAAGATTTGAAAAAGTTAAATTGAAATTTGAAAAAGTTGTATTGGGATTTGAAAAAGTTGAATTGTTTATTATATTTTATATAAGAATTTGAAAAAATTGTAATGATGAGATGAGATGAGATGAAAATTTTGAATAAGATGAAACATCCAAACATAAACTTACTTACTGAGCAAGAGGGTTGGCGGCCTAAGCCCGATGGGCTCGTTTTTGACTCTATAGGGCCTATGGATGGCACCCGTTTGGAGAGACCTTTTGAGGAGGTTGAGGTTTTTGATGTGGTGAGGAAAATGGCTAAAGATAAGGCTCCGAGTCCTGATGGGTTTTCTATGGGGTTCTTTCAAGCATGCTGGGATGTTTTAAAGGATGATCTCATGAAGGTGTTCCAGGAGTTTCATTCGGCTTGACAATTTGAGAAAATCCTAAATGGCACTTTCCTAGCTTTGATACCAAAATCGGTTGGGGCCTTGGAGATTAGGGAGTTTCGACCCATTAGTCTTGTAAATGGGGTATACAAAATCCTTTCCAAAGTTCTTGCGAATTGTCTTAGTGAGGTAGTGGGAAAGATAATTTCAAAGCCTTAAAATGCTTTTGTAAAGATAGATTCTAGATGCGGTTCTTATTGCAAATGAATGCCTAGATAGTAGACTGAAAGCTGGCACTGCAGGGGTTATATGCAAGTTAGACATGGAGAATGCGTATGACCATGTTAATTGGGATTTTCTACTCGATCTTCTTGGGAGGTGTGGTTTTGGGGAGAGATGGAGATCATGGATCCGTTGGTGTATATCTACGGTGAAATTCTCAGTTCTGATAAATGGAAGCCCAATAGGTTTTTTTCACAGCACCCGAGGCCTAAGACAAGACGATCCGTTGTCCCCATTGCGCTTTGTTATTGTAATGGAGGTTTTGAGCAGAATGACTTCAGCTTTGGTCGCTAATGGGCGTGTGACTGGTTATTCGATTGGATCCCCTGGTGGGGGGGACTTATTAATATTTCACATTTATTGTTTGCAGATGACACTCTTTTCTTCTATGAGGATGACCAGAATCAAGTGCGAATTTTGAAGCAGCTTCTTGTTTGAAAGTGAAACTTGGAAAAATCAGAGATGGTGCCTATAAGAGGTGTTCAATGTATAAGACAGTTGGCCAATATTCTGGGGTGTAAGATTGCCTCACCCCTATGACCTATCTTGGTCTTCCGTTGGGGGTCGTATTGAGAGCGGCTTCATTATGGGATACGGTGATTGAGAAAGTAGAACGCTAACTAGCAGGTTGGAAGAGAATCGATCTGTCAAAAGGAGGAAGGATTACCCTTATAAATAGTACATTATCTAACTTGCCGACATATTTCCTATCCCTTTTCCCTATTCCAGCAAGTGTGGCACTTCATATTGAGAAACTACAACGGGATTTCTTGTGGGGTGGAATAGGTGATGAGTTTAAATTTCACTTAGTTAGGTGGGAGAAGGTATGTTGTTCTCTCTCTAATGGTGGTTTGAGTATTAGAAGTCTGAGAATTTTTAATCGGGCATTACTTGAAAAATGGCTATAGAGATACCATAAAGAACCAGATGCTTTATGGAAGTTGGTGATTGAGAGTAAATATGGTGGATCATGGGGAGGTTGGTGTACCAATGAAGTGAGAGAGGCACATGGAGTGGATTTGTGGAAACATATAAGAAAAGGATGGGGGGTTTTCTCTCATCATACAAGATTTTGTCTAGGTGATGGGACAATGATCAAATTCTGGTTTGATCCTTGGTGTGGTAACTGTGCTTTAAAGGACCTATTTCCTGTTCTCTTTAGGGTTGCAAGTGCCAAGGATGTTTCAGTTGAGGAAGTCATGGTGATAATGGGAGAACAGATCCAGTGGGACATCAACTTTAGCCAGGCGGCTCATGATTGGGAATTGGACAGTTTCATAGTTTTTTTCAGCCTCTTGTATTCACTCAAACCGAGTAACCAACGCTCTGATTTATTGTGGTGGAATGCTACAACTAAAGGTATGTTCTCGGTTCGCTCGTTTTATAAGGCTTTAACACAAGAATCTTCAACTCAGTTTCCATGGAAAAGGATTTGGAGACACAAGGCACCTCTTAAAGCAGCATTTTTCGTGTGGACCGCTTCCTTGGGTAAGATTCTCACAACAGATAATTTGAGGAGAAGGAGGGTGATCATCACAGATTGGTGTTGTATGTGTAGGAGCGAGGGTGAATCAGTGGACCATCTTCTACTATATTGTGAGGTAGCTTGAGGGATATGGAATGAGGTATTTAGTAGGCTAGATTTGGGTTGGGTAATGCCCGAGACAGTAGAGGCGACATTGGCTAGTTGGACAAACTTGAGAGGTAATCAATAGATCAAGGCGGTATGGAAGATGCTTCCTATTTGCATCATGTGGTGTGTGTGGCGGGAGCGTAATGATTGGATGTTCGAGGATAAAGAGAGATCAATGGAGGAACTTAAAGCTTTCTTCTTTAGAACTCTTTGTACTGGGACCATTGCTGTCAATTTTAATGGCCAAGATTTCCATGATTTCCTTGTATCTATTGCCCCTACTTAGTTTAGGGCATTCTTTGTACTGAACATGGCTTTTGCCTATTCTTTTATTAATATACTTTTACTTATAAAAAAAAAAAGGAGTGCTAGTGCTTAATGGTTTTAAAATCCTACTTTATCAGTGCATTTAACCAAGTATTTGGGCTGGACTGCTTAGATTAAAAAAAAATTAAATTTGGGCTCATTAGGCTAACAAAGTAACTTCAAGTTTAAAAAAGCTTAAACTTTATTTAGACGGGATTCGTCCCTTTTTTTTTTTTTCATTTCTGTTTCATCACCATCTCATAGAGAATAAAGAATCACTCACTTTCAGTTGAACCTTTTGTCTCCATTGATCTTGCTTTTGTTTCCATCTCCAGTAGAAGTAATGAAATGTTAATTATTGCTTGCAGTATTAATTCGTGGTGCTGAAGCCAGTGCGCAACATGATGCTTGGCAAGGCTGATATGGTTTCTGTACGTTGATCACTTGGTTATTGTCTTCTCTCGCCAATGAACAAGGCGACGAGGATGTACCATGTTCTTGTGGCAAGTACTGATAAAGGAAATAAACAAAAAAAAACTATGGGGCTCGTGGCAAGTTGTATTTCGCATACGGGGCCATGGATTTAGAAATTTGTCTGACTCGGAATGGTAATTATTAGGTTAGAACAACATTTGGGAGTTTCTAACACTGTACAGTGCAATCAGTAGGAATCCTAGATCGTCTGTAATAATAGTTTATAGCACTTATTTATACGTGAAAAATGATGTTTATTTAGGTTTTTTATGAACTGCATCTCATGTATTGTTGATGTAAAGCAAATTTTAGTTGTTGATATAAGTATATGTATACATCTTTGAAGGGTTTGTTCTCTTTCGCTTCCCGGAGTATACTGTTCTTTGAATTCAATATTTTGGCTAGATTTGGTGGGTAGCCCATGGACTATTGAAGGCAATGTACACTTTGAATTATAAATTATCAAAATTATTGACATGTTACACTCTTTAACTACAAAAAAATGATGGCAACAGGTATCGTAACACAATCATGGTTCTTGGCAGTTAGATCTTAATGAAGGATGCACATTGTGATTTTTATCTTCGTAAAGACGTAGAAGTGAAAGTCTCGCATTATGTACTTGCCATTTTTCTCTTCGTATTGAAACATAATTTTTATCATCCTTTCATCATTTGATGATGTGTCATTAGATGATGGGTTTATAAGTAAAATATAATAAATAGTCTCTAATCATCTAATGTCACATTATAGAATGATAGGAGGATGATGAAAATTGAAATGATGAGTAGCATTACTCGGGGCCTCATAAACTCCTCCGTGCATTTTCTATTTCTTCATACAGTAAACCGTGATCCCATGTCTCCAGATCCATATACTTTATTTGCATATCTTCCAAGCAATCTCGTATGAAGAATAAAAAAAAAAAGGAAAATTAATATTCTCAGACCGGGACCAATGACTATGCTTTTCTTTATACTATTTTCCATCCATCCCGTGAACCCCTCCAGACTGGAACCATATGACAAATACACTAAAAATACAAAGAAACATACATAAACAAAGAATCACATTCCAAACTGTTTCCTAAACTTTATTCTATAAAACGACCCTTAGGCAGAAAGCTATGTATGCAATATAGTGTTGAAGAATAACAGTGGGAGAAAATGGCTCGGATTGGTGGCAAAACTTTGGTCCCATATGTAGGGGTCGCAGTCATATTGCTCATTGCATTGGTGGGTGGAGCCAAGGCCACAGCCATATGTAACATTGACTCCGCCAAGCTCAACCAATGCCTCCCAGCGGTTAGCGGGCAGTCTCCTCCACCACCAACCAAGCGATGCTGCAGTGTTGTACGCCGTGCCAACTTGCCCTGCCTTTGCAGCTACAAGTCTGTTCTCCCTGCACTTGGGATTAATCCCGCGTATGCCTTGGCATTGCCTAAGAAATGTGGCCTGAAAACTCCACCAGAATGCCGCGGTAAGCATTTCTAGCTTTGTTGGCTCTTGAAATGTTTGAACAAGTTCAGTTTTTTTCACTGAACATTCATGTTTTGGTCTTTTGTCCTACACTCTAGGACCAAACACGTAAAATGTTAGGGAAGTACTCTAGCCACAAAATGATTACACAAAAACAATTCCACAAATTGACATGACTTGATTTGATTCATAAAATTGTAAAATTACTTTTATTATAAAATAGATCTAACGGATCAAATGGAGCTACGCTAGTTTGTAGAATTGTTTTTGTGTAATTCTTTTATAAATATAGCAAATGTTGATATTAGATAGAGATCTGGGTACGATAGAGGATTTTTGAAGCATTAGCATCTAGGAAGTTTTGTCCATGTTCATTCACATCATCTTGTCTCCCATAATATTAGTTGATAATTGTACATTCCCGAACATCAATAGAGCTCAAAAATCTTGGACATCGAAGTAACATTAACTCTCTCTCGAAAGTTATCTTCATTGCATAATGGTCCAAGATAGTTTAACTTAATCAAATATATTGTTTTCTATTTAAGAACTTAATATTCCAGTTTATGACATAGGTTTGAGAATTTGTTATGCTTTGAGAAAGATACGTTTTCTAGCCATTTAATAATATTTATATCATTTTGTTGTTGTTGTTGCAGTGGGTTGAAGAATTTATGGTAGCATCTGCCTCAAGTATTCTGAGCTCGCCTTGAAAGTATTTCTTTCCATGTAGTATCTGTTGAAGATTTTAGCATTTTGATATAAACTTCACTTCCTGTCAAGAAAACTGAAATGGTTTTGTTCTGAAGGCACTTTTTGTCACTGTATTTATAAATGCGTTGTTCATCTCTTTTATTCCTTGTAGTTAATGTTAGACATAATATGATTCTTCAATGCGGAATAAACACTTAAAACAGAATCAAAAGCTTAAATGTCCACGGAAACAGTATCTCCAGCCATTGATGTTCCTCATGGTTTTGCTGCGTTCTCTCACTGATGTTTGGTACTTCCAAACTCTTCTCACTCTATTTAGATGGTGTAAACTGAAGGAGATTGAGTTGAGTGAGTTTGGGGACCAAAACCACAGTTTATATAGCCACCGATAGCTTCCATCAAGCTTTCAGTGGTTATGCTCCAACAATAATTCGGAGACACTTAGTGGATGCTTTTGGCGGCACTAAGGAGACAGAATGTGGACCACTTTAAAGGCTCTAGAAAACACGAGCTTGTTTCCATGAGAGAAATGGTCAACAGTTAATTGGTAATTCCTCTCGTTTTGAGATCCAATTCTCACTCTCGTTCTGTATATTTGGTTGAAAAGTGAAAAATAGAGAAGAAGATAAAGCAATACCAGGAAAAAAAAAATCAAACCTAATCAAGAGATGAAATGCAGAGGGCGGTAGAGCATCTACCAAAGCAGAAAAGATTAAAATTCTATATTACTAAAAATTAAAATTCTCGTAGCTTTTCATTTATAATCCAATTTCATCTACACTTTACCAAAAAAATAAAAAAAATAATTTTTTTTTATTATTTACTGAGAACTGTGAAACACCAAAGCTCTTTGGCAAGTTCAGATCCTCAGAAGAGAGCATTCCATCGGGTTAAAGCTTTCTATCAAGGAATCAGGGTCATCACTGATATTGGACTGTGATGCCCATATCAGTGATGACCCTGATTGGACTGTGAGAATGCCAGTTTAGTTTTGTGATGCCCATATTGGACTGTGAGAATGTTATGAAGAGATGTGCAGTGAGTCTTGCAATGTTTCAGGCATGCTTGATCTTCCTTATCAGAGATGAAAGCTCATATTTATCGACTTTGTAACAGGATTGACTATAATACCATAACCATATTAACAGGTTCTACGGCTAAAGACTCAAAAATCCCATACACACTGCTCACTCTGTTGAGTGGACTTTGACATAAAACAGGAAAAAGGGGAAGTACAAACAGTAAGTAGGCAACCAAACAGAATGTTTTTCTGATGATTTACACACATAGTATGACGCTTATGGCCGGTCTTTCAAAGCTTAACGGCCTTCAATTATTGAAACTGTTTCATTCTTCAGATAAGAGAAGTCTGACAGGCCATTGATTGGGTTTACCTTTACCTTACTTCTCACAAACAAGAAACCAGGTTGGTTGGGATAAGGTAGAACTGTACTATCATTGCTAAGCATTGCGACAACGTCAGACATGGTAGGTCTATCTGCTGCATTTTCTTGTACACAGAGGAGAGCAATGTTAATATATCTCAACACCATAGACATGGAGGACATATCATCAAGGAGCAACGGATCCACTAAGTCTGATCTCTTGTCACTACTCCATAATTCCCATGCCTTCAAATCAGAGAACAAAATGGTTAAGCAATTGAATTCCTTTTTTCCTATCATTTGAGCTTTTGAGAGACTGGCAATTCATCATCATATCAGAGTAGTAAAAGGAGAGGGCCAGGTGTATAAGAGGAGAGCAGTAATAAGATCAACTTTATTTGCAGTTCTGGAATTCTTCCATTTGTTTCCTAACTATTTCTAGTTTCTTTTGCATTAACAATGCAAATCCTGAGTATTAAACAGAAGTCAAAAGTGTTTGAATTTCTCTACTAGAAGGTTCAAGTAAGATACTCACATATCCCAAAAGATGGAGAGAGTCAAGTTGATAAAAACCAGTGTTCTTCCGGCCACTCAAAATCTCTAACAATAAGACGCCAAAGCTAAAGACATCAGATTTGATGGAGAAGACACCTTCCAGAGCATATTCAGGTGACATGTAACCGCTGTTTACAATCATCAAGTTAAAAATATTAGTAGCAGAATCTTTTATGTGCATGTGTATGCCATACTGATGAATTGGTTTTTTTATGATTCAGTAGTGTCCTCCTTTATTTCACTTACTGTGTGCCCACGATCCTATTAGTATTTGCTTCTGACTCGTTTCCTCCAAATATTCTTGCCATTCCAAAATCTGATATTTTGGGATTCATGTCGGTGTCCAACAAAATGTTGCCAGCCTTCAAGTCCCTATGAATAATCCTTAACCTGGAATACTGATGAAGATATAGAAGTCCTTGAGCAACCCCTTGAATGACTTGAATCCGTTTCCCCCAATCTAGTATCTTGCGCTTTTCTTGATCTGTTTTAAAAATGTGATTAGATTGACAATACTGGGCCAAATTTGAAGGACAAAATAAAATCCCACAAAGAGGAATGAAATGTTTTCTTGAGAAATTACAAACCGAACAGGAAGAAATCCAAGCTTTTATTTGGCATATACTCGTAAACTAGTATCTTTTCATCTCCTTCAATGCAGCAGCCCAAAAGTCTAACAAGATTCTTGTGTTGGAGTGTGGCTATGAGCATTGCTTCGTTTTTTAGCTCCTCCCAACCTTGCCCAGATCTTCTCGAAAGTCTTTTTACAGCTACCTCGTCCCCTCTCAGTAATATTCCCTGGATTTGTTTTTGTTTTGAAAAGGATAGAAAACAATAGAATAGTAAATTAGATCCACAAGAAATCCACTATCAATGATAAGCACTAGGCACTTTCATCTCTAAAACTAACTAGTTTGGAAACTTTCAAACTCGAGACCACAATGACATTAACACACCACTTCCAAATATCACACACCTGGTACGTGCATGCAACAGTTTAATTTAAACTTAGTTTCATTAACCTAAAGTCAGCCCACTTCTTATTTAAATGGGTACAGAGTGGCTTTACAGCATATGCAGCAACAAAAGAGGCATGTGTCTGTTAACATGGTAAGTTAGTTACTGGGAAAGTGTTCACCTTGTATGTGTAGCTCGCATCTTAGCAAGTAAGGTTAGGGACACTTAAACATACCTTGTAAACGGGTCCAAAACCGCCCTCGCCAAGCTTATTTCCAGGCGAGAAATTACCAGTTGCAGCAGAAACACTTGCAAAACTGAATAATGGCAATTTGACTTTGCCTCTTCTGCTATCCCCGTGCCTGCTTGATTCATTAAGCTCTGAACTAATAGACTTTATGGTCAAATCTAACAGTAACAAATTGTCCCCTGCATGGTGAACAACATATGATTATGGCTTTGCTTAAGAATATACAGTTTGATTTCCGAAATACATTTTGAACACTTCTTTGCTCACCCTTTCTTTTTAGCTCTTTCTTTCGTTTGAGCTCTTTCTTTCTCCTCACACAATAAACAAAAAGACTGAATACCAGTGCAAAAGATATGGTCGGTATGATGATTGCCCACAATAGCCCTGCAACCTTCGTGTTCTTATGTCCTGGAGATGTTACAGTTCCATTCCATCTCAAGAATTGCACACAAAAGCACAAAATAAAATGTAATTGCAAGCAAGAAGGACATGCTGCAGCAGCAACACACAAAGCAACACATGCAGCAGCAAAAGCAACATGAAGTACACTGCAACACTCAAGAAATACATGCAGCAGCAAAAGCAAATAAAGCATACGGCAGCACACAAGAAGCAGAAGGCAGCAGCAAAAAGGAAGAAAGCTTTGGGTCTGAAAAGATCTGTGAAAAACATGGCTGCACATACATGAACTGTCTAAACCATGCTGCCCATAAAAAGTTGCAGATAGTTACTTGTATATGTATAGAAGATTTAAAGTTAGCTTTTCTTTATAGCTTTTTTCTTCAGCTTTTGTAATGTATAAATAGGAGTAGATTATGTGTCATTAATTAAGATCAATGAGATAAGAAATGTTCTCTTTTTCAAATCTTCATCTTTTTCAACTCAATTCTTAACATTCCATGGAAGGAAATCAGAGAAATATAATTATACATGCGTTGTACTTGTGTTACGACTGGATTTGCGATTGGCAGTGCCTAGAGGTACCTCCTAAAAAAAATCTCAAACAGAAAAATATATAATTGAAGGAAGAAGATGAACAAGAGACAGCAACAACAATAATAGTAACCAAGAGCTAACAGTCCTTGTGTGTTTTTCTGACCTTCGGTAATCGATTCCGAACGATCAAGCTTCAGATAAAAATCATTTCCATATCCATCATCTTCTGAGAGCTGCTTCACATTTAGCAGAGGAGCTTCCCATACTAAGCAGTCATGCTTTCGATGATCATAAGCATAAGCAATACAGGAACAGTTGGTCCAGCAAGCTGACTTGCAATCTACAGAGTCGCTAATGTCCAATTTATTCCGATTACTTGGCCAATCTACCTGAGACAAGTGGTAAAATCTTGTATCTTTTCTGCACTGCAGATCAATTTTCCTCACACACCCTCCGCCACTCGACTTATTTCCTTCAGCTACCAGCTGTTTAAATCCTGGCAAACAGTCACATCCTCTATCGGTTGTCTCACTGCATATGCTGTTAGCACCGCATAATGCATAAGCCCCGCACTTAGGCGAGGGTAGCAAATGCCAAGATTGGTCAACTTCTGTCCATGAGAGCAGTCTAAACTGCCCTGATACATCTAAAATTATTCTTAACGTTTCATTGGTGTACTTGCTACGCCAAGTAACGGACTCCCCAACAATCACTAATATATCAGCCAGACCACCAATGAGTGCGCTAGACCAGTATGTTTCAGATCCCTTCGTTACCGTTAATTCTTTCCAAGAACCCCGAAGCAGTTCGTTCCAAGAACCGAGATGCAGAGAGAAAAGACCAGGAGCAGGGTCTTCTGTACTTTTCCATGATGTTAATGACCATCCTGTGGTGACATCACTAATGTTCATTCCGGGCAAAAGAGTATCAGTAGGATGCTCAAAGCTTTGCCACAAAACAACATCTGAGACCCCCTTTTTAACTCTAAGATTGCCTGTATCCAATAGCATGGCATAGGCCGTATCGTTCCCAGCTGAAGTGTTGGACACCGTGTACTGCATTATGCCGCCAGATATTACAAGGGTCCCATCCGGATTAAGGGTTAGAACGGCAGAGGAATTTGGGAATGGCCGCTCTCTATTTGCAACCCAAACTACGGTGTGGTTAGGATCTTTCTTGTACCATATTCCCACGTAATACCTTGTCGAATTACCCGGGGAGAAGAAACCAAGTTCAAACTTTCCCGTAGCAGAGACAATAGTCTCCGAGGTTGTTAGTGATTGGCCTGGTCGGATAGTATCAGTGACACTACCATTGGCGAGCTGCAAACCAAGACAGAATAAAAGCAGAAGGGGGGGAATAAAAGGAGAGATTCTACGGCTCATTTTTGGATAAGGAAGCTTGCAGCACAGGTCTTTGCAGAAGTATGGTATATTCTTGGACTTATAAGGAGACTTTGAGTTCGACAAGGCTGCATATAAACTTCAAAAGAACAAAGTTTTTTTGACCATTCAACTCACGTTTTTGCAAAAGCAAAGGAATTAATTTTTTATGTCCTCAGCCAACAGAGACCAGAAACAGTGGCGGAACCAGAAATTCTACGTTGGGGGGCCGAGAATGGCGTCATACTACTGGGACTGGGAGGATTAAAAAAATGGACGAGGTTAGGAAGAACGAGAATGGTGTCCCGTATTGTAAGCACTTTTTTATTTTATTTTTTATTTTCTTTCAACTAATTTTTATGCATTTTCAATATTTAAAAAAAAAAAAAACACTTCACTTTCTTAAATAAAAAAAAAATAGCAATTGATAACTTTTATGGATAGAATTCTAGTTCAAATAGTATTTTTCCTTCAAAAAAAAAAAAGAAGAGGAAATTGTAGACGACGAATCAATTTTTTTTTTGACTCTGACTTTACTTTGTTGCCACGAGTTGACGAATTATTAATCCCGTGTGCTGTCGAATGGAAAATATGCATGTCATTGGATAGGTACGACGAATGGCGTGAGAATTTTTAATTTTAGATGAAAGTTTAAAATATTATTTTTTAAAATATTATTATTTTAAAAATTAAAAAAGTTAAAAATTAAAAAAGTTAAATTATTTATTATATTTTATATAAAGATTTAAAATAATTGTAATAATGAGATGTGATGAAATAAAAATTTTATATTTTGTCTTGGTTGGCTGCTATGCTTTACTTGCTGCGACTGCTTTTCAGCAGAAGCCAATCAATTTGGTTGATAAATATGGAGCATCCTAGCTCCTATTATAATAAGAACTGGATTAATGATTTATGTAAAGTTTGTATCGATACGCAACAGATAATGTGTTACGATGGTCACGCTCACGAAAGTAGCTACGTCCGATTGTCTCTCCTACATTTTTCTTTAATAAAAATATAATAAAATAAAAAAGAACTCACCTAAATGGTTAATTAAATTAGATAATTAATATCTTTTTTTTATTTTAGATTTTTTTTAATCTCTAATCACAATTTTTTTTTTAAAAGAGCCGGTAGCCACACATAGGGATCCCGTCCCAAGTTTATTAATAAGCGATCACTTATGACGGAGGAAAACCGTGGTAACATCAATACACTTGGGGGCTTACAGAATAAATCACTATAAACTAACCCAAAACCAAGTGTCAAAATAAACCAAAATCAAAACAAATTCTAACAAGCCTAAGCCAGGGAAAAGGCACCTGCAAGAGGAAAACACCAACCAACAAAGTTAACTCAAATAAAATAAAAGAAACTAGCCCAAGGAAACTTACTTGAACCGCAGGTAAGGATGACCTATTCTGTCTATACGAAGAAGACCTTGAAGGTGACCAGTCAGATTTTTACTATTAATGGTCCAATCCATATTTAAACCCTCAGCACCCTGCTTGGCTAAAAAATCTGCCACAACATTACCCTCACAAAAAACATGAATCAAACGATACTCCACAAGGCCCAGAAGACCCTGCAATTCTTCCTAGAAATCATCTAATTACCAAATATGACAAGCACCTCTGGTAATCCCATTAACAAGTAATTTATAATCAGTCTCAATTTCAACCTTGCCAAAACCTAATTGACAGCATCTTCGAACCCCTTCCAATAAGCTTCTCAATTCGGCAAAATTATTAAACCCCTCACCCAAGAACATAAAATAAGCTGCATGCAATCTGCCACAACTATCACGAATCACCCCCTCAGCACCCGCCAGCCTAGGATTCCCTAAACTGCTACCATCCGAATTCAGCTTCAACCAACCTTGCGGGGGCCGGATCCACCTAACTACACGAACTTGACGAATTTTGAGAACTAAAACAGGGATATCCAATCTCTGTAAGACCATAGCATCATGGGAAGAGAGCCGAGAGACTTTCATGACAAGAGAAATAATCCTGCGAAGCCAAAGCTTAATCACATGCCAAACCGATTGAACAAACTCTACCTTCTCCTCAAACCGAACCTTACAACGCCTTTCCCAGAGCTTCCAAGAAACAATAGATGGAAGAAGACAAAAAATAATCCGCACTTGAGATGACTTACCAGCACAGCGGAATCAGAAATTAATTTGCTCATTCCAAATCTAAAAAACACCCATATGAACACCCAACTGGACCGCAGCCAGACGCCATATTTGTCTAGCAAACTCACCAGTACACAACACGTGGTTTAAATCCTCCATATAGCCCATAACACAACAATTGCATTTAGAAACAATAGGGATGCCAATATTTCGGATCTTATCATCCACACTTAAACAATTTGGGAAGCCTTCCACATCATAATAGAAATTTTCTTAGAAAGATTGTTATGCCAAATCCAATGAGTCCAAGGTAAAGGAGGCGCTTTAATGCGAATATAATCCCAGGCACTCTTAGTAGCAAATTTACCATTATTCTCTTTAATCCAAACAAGAACATCGTGACCATCATTCATCCTAGCCAAGAACTGATATAACTCAAGAGTTTTACTTTGACCCAAAAGTCTCTCCAAAAGGGGAATATCCCAACCGTCATCAATCCGACACTCTTTAATTTTCAACAAAGGATTCTCAATAACCTGGTAATGATCACTAATAGGACCACCATCCTCCCAATTATCATACCAGAAAGAAATATTACCCTCCCTAACCATCCATTTGGAATTATTCAAAACCTCCGGAATACATCTAACAATAGATTTCCAAAACCGAGTACTTTTATTAAGATTCAGAAGAGATAAATGATTACCCTGAACGTACTTACCTTTAAAGAATTCAGTCCATAAAGACTGACCCTGAAGGAGACGCCAGGCAAATTTCATGTGCAAAGTCTTCTGAATATCCCCAAAATCACGAATGCCCAAGCCACCTTCCTCCGTAGGAGTACAGATATGATACCAAGCCACCCACTTCCATTTACCTTTACCATCAGAATCGCCCCAAAAAAAGAACTAAGAATTCTATTCAAAGCCTTAATCACTCCATGAGAGACCTGTAAAACAGCAAGAAAATGAGTGGCCATGTTAGACAAAACATAGCGTAGGAGAATAACCCGACCACCAGCAGAGAGTAATTTCATTTTCCACCCAACAATTTTCTTATTAACTTTCCCAAGTAGCTCACCAAAATCACAAACTTTAAGCCTACCAACCATAATAGGAACACCCAAATACTTAAAAGGAAAAGAACCATTCGAAAAACCAGTAGTACGGAGAATAGAGGATTTTCTAGAAGTAGGGATCTTATTAGAGCAGAAAATCGCACTTTTATCTTTATTAAGAACTTGGCCAGTCCAAGTCTTATAAACATTTAAGACCTCCATCAAACCTTTCATAGACTGCTTACCACTATTAGAAAAAATAACAATGTCACCAGCATACATAAGATGGGAAATAAGAGGAGTACCTCTAGCCTGAGTAAATTGACCAATCTTACCATGCTTAAAAGCTTCTTTCAGAAGACGAGACAAAACCTCTTGCAGAATAATAAATAAATAAGGCGAAAGAGGATCTCCTTGCCTCAGACCTCGTTCACTTTTAAAGAAACCCAAAGAGGTGCCATTCATTATTATCGAATACCAAGGGGTGGAAATACACAATTTAATCAGAGCGCAAAACTGAGAAGATAAACCAAAAGAATCCAAAACATGTAAAAGAAAACTCCAATTCACACGATCATAAGCCTTGGACATATCAAGTTTAACCAGAACATTGCCCCCATGAGACTTCTTATTAATTGAATGGACCATTTCCTGTGTAATACTAATGTTATAAAAAATGCTACGACCAGGAATAAAAGCTCCTTATTCATGATAAATCATCTTAGAAAGGATATTAGTCAAACGACCCACAATGATCTTGGCACAAATCTTATAAATCACCGAACAAACGCTAATAGGCCTAAATTTATCAAAACCATTGGGCGTATCAACCTTGGGGATCAACACAATAAAAGAAGCAGTATAAAATCTGGGAAGCGAATTATGAAGGAAACACTCAGAGATGGCTTCTTATAAATTATCTTTAACAATATCCCAACAAACCCTGAAGAACTTAGAACCAAAACCATCAGGACTCGGGCTACCATCAATAGGAATGCTAAAAATCACATCCTTAATATCTCCAATGGAAGGGATACTACAGAGCATCAAATTCTCAGCATCAGTAATCACAGGCAGAATCCTAAATTGGGTAACTCACTACTACTACTCTCTCCCAAAAAATTATGGAAATAAGAAACAGCCGCCTAATGAATATCAAGCGGGGTTTTTAAATGAGTGCCATCAGCCAAACACATATCAGTAACCCTTTTGTGATGTTTGGCATTCAAATAAGCATGAAAAAACTTAGAATTTTGATCTCCATCTTTGAGCCAACTTTTCCTGGCATATGAGAAAGACGAATGTCTTCTCGACCCTTCCAAGTTAAAAGCTCCAAATTAGTAGCCAGAAGATTATTATCATCCTCAACAGAAAAAGAATTTTGAAGGCAAGTTTCCAAACTATCAATACGAGACTCAAGCTCACTAATAATAACATTAGTTCTCCCAAAAACACATTGATTCCAGTCTCTTAACGCCACCTTCATCCTTTTCAATTTAAGAGATAATTTATACAAACCAAAACCAGTTCCCTCTTGATTCCACACTCCCTGAACAAAACTAAGAAAATCA
This sequence comes from Pterocarya stenoptera, assembly GCA_003123785.1. Classification (NCBI taxonomy): domain Eukaryota; kingdom Viridiplantae; phylum Streptophyta; class Magnoliopsida; order Fagales; family Juglandaceae; genus Pterocarya; species Pterocarya stenoptera. Next base: position 19,321 of record QEOT01123280.1, on the reverse strand, counting down.
ACATGATCAGTCCACATAAATTGAAATCGAAAGGGACTAGGCCCATACCTGAATGGGTTCTCACCCATTTGGATCATTAAAGGAGAATGATCCAACATAGTACGGGGCAAAACCTGATAAAACACATTAGGATAACAATTAAGAAAATTAGCATCAATAAAACATCTATCTAACCTTGCCTAGCTGTGAGCCAAGCCGCTTTGACCATTGCACCAAGTCATCCTCGAGCCCTTCGAACACATGTCAATCAAACCACAATTTTGAATGCATAAATTAAAGTCTTCCATCGCTGCAAAAGGACGTGGATGATCCCCTCTTCTATCAGAGTCCTTTTTGATAATGTTGAAATCACCACAAAGAAGCCACGGGTAGTTACTGTTGCTAGAGGCAACCAGATCCTCCCATAACTTCTTCCTCTCTAGCGAATTACACTTAGCATACAAAATGGAAAGAATAAAACTAAACCCATTTTCCTCAACTTTCATTGAGATAAATTGATTAGACCCTGCCAACTATTGTATAGAAACTTCTGCATTCCACAACAACCATATTTTCCTATTTTGCGCTTCATTAGTAACAAAAAATTCACAATTAAAATTCTCCAAACAAGTTGGAATTTTATCTTCCATTAGGAAAGGCTCAGCCAAGGCAACAATATTAGGCCTATATTTATTAATAAGTTTCCTCAAACGTAATTTTCAGGACCCAATTCCCCTGATATTTCAAAAAAAGAATTGGACTAATAATAAATTAAGCTTGGTGGGCCGAGTGATAGCCCAGGTAGAGTTCCTTTTTTGAAACTTGTCGTTTTTCGTGGTTTTTCAGAGTCAGAGCAATATTCTTTTCGCATGTCATGTTTCAATCGATCTCTTTCCGTCTCACCTTCAGATTGCGATTCATCAACCCGATCTTGCTCCACCATAGCATCACATTCGTTGGAAAAAAATTGCACCATTGGAGCTCCCTCATTGGCTTCATTCAAATGATCACCATTCAAACTAAGCCCATCCTCATCTAAGGCTGTAATTTCCACAAATTGCATACCCTTACCTGAGCCCAACTCACCACTTCCATCATATAAGCCCAAACCCGATAGCCTCATTTTTCCTTCATTTGAATCGGCAGTTTCTCACTCGAAGGCCCAGGGCCCGTAGGTCCAAGGGATGAGTTAGTCTTCCTTACGGCAGGCAAAGTTGCAGATGGCGTGGCCTGCTTCAAGTTTGATGGATTTCCATCTAAATCCCTCAAGCCATCCGAACTCCCAACTGGGCATATCGCAGCATCTCCTTCCAGAAAATTCGTCTCCAGATTAAGTTCCATATTCTCTTTACTGGTTTCAACCAACTCAACAGTTTCAAGAGTAAAAAATTCACCTTGTTGCACCACCGTATCACCGTTGGCCTCCAGCAGTTGGGTTTCTGGATTTGTTTTCACCACATTCACATTTGGCCTTTCCTTTCTAACCCACTTCTGGCCACCCTTCAACGGTCTCTTTTGATCACCCACTATATGGCATGTTTGGAGATTATGGCCTTGACTCTTACAGAAGGAACAATACGCAGGTAATGTTTCAAAAACCACCTCCTGCCTCCTACTCCGTGGAACCCCACGCTTACCAATCCAGAAATAGTTTATAGGATCCTTTGAAGAATCGACTTGAAGACAAACCTGAGCCCCGTCCGTTCTTGTCGCACATATTGTAGAATTATCACATTGAATAAATCTTCCTATAGGTGCTGTGATCATTTTTAATACCGGAAGTTGATAAAGATTAGGAGGGAGCCCAGGAAGAAATACCCATACCGGGACACATGGTGATTCAAAATTCTCATCAAAATCTGGTGTTCAAGCAAAGTGTCTGTAGAAAACTCCATTGATTTCGCATGATTCTCTGGACAGATCCTTGCAAAAATCTACCTTGTTGGTCATCCAAACACAAACACATGGCGTGGCCGTTGCATAGCAGAGATCACGGGCATGCAAGACAGCCTGCATCGGCTGCGAATAAAGGATTGCACGGTGTCGAGAGAAGGCCGCTGGCGAAGGAATTTTAGAATAATAGAATAACGGAATGGCTGAGCCGTTTTCTCGATCTCCTCCCCAGTAAAGGTGAAAACCAGTTTACCATCTATGGTCTTTGGATGACGGAAAGGTACCTCCATCTCCAGTAGTGGCTGAGGAACCGCGGAATCGAGGTCTGCAAATGACCTGGGCGGGGCTGCCACAGGCGGCAAGCCCTCACTGGCCGCCATGCAGCCGCAGGAACGGCGAATGTGAATAGATTCGCACACGTAGAAACCCTAGCAGAGAGTTTTACGTAGAAGGATTTTTTTATTTTTTTATTTTATTTTTTTTACTGCGAAAAAACTGTGTTGTTAAAAAAAAGGGGTGCAACACGAGGACTTCCCAGGAGGTCACCGAATCTCCAATCATATGAATTTGTATATTGTATTTTTGCCAAACCTGCCTAAATTTGCCGTCTTGAAGGGATTTTTTTCTTTGTCAGTGCTCATTTGAGTAGACTTTGACTTTACTTTGTTGCCACGTTGATCAACTCGTGCCTAGCCTGGGCTCTGCATCACATTTATCAATTCTTCTACGTGCAATCGCTTGGCGGAAATGGTGGGGAGTACGTCACGTCAGTAGAAAAAAGAAGAAGAAGAAAAAGACAAAACGTAATAAGAAAGAAGAAAAATCATCTGAACTCCATCTCTATCCCTTCTTTAAGCTTCTCTCTCTCTCTCTCTAAGTCACTTTAATCCATGGCTCAAGATTAGGGGTTCTCTGAGATTCAAATTACAGGTTTTTCCTTCTATACTGAATTTTCCGAAGAAACAAAAAATGGGAGTCGTCATTGAAAGCTCCGTTTGGGAAACAAATCTCGCCCTACACATTTTCATCTTCATCTCCTGCCTCTTTTCCATATTACTCTTCCTTTACGCATCCAATAACAACAACTCCATTAAAACCCCGACCCTCTTCGACCATGGATTCTTTTCCCCCTTCCTTCGTTTCTAGCGGAATTCCTATCCGTCTATTCCCTCGCTTCAGGTCGATCACTTTTTCTATTAAAAACCCTAACGAATTAGGCTTATTTTGGTTGTTGAGAAAAATACGGCTTGAGAAAAACCAAAACGACACGTTGTGCGCTCTTTCCATTTGGTTGCCCAGAAATTGCAAGAAAAGAAAAAGAGAATAATCATGTTAGGATTTCGGATCACTTATATGATTTTGTTTTTTTAATCACTTGTATGATTGGTTGGAAAGGATGATAATTGTCAGTACTTCTGTCGAAGTGGGATTAGACTGTCTTCCATGTTTCTAGACATATTGAACGATGATTCTAGAGAATCATCATCATCTCTAAACTCTTTGCTCCCAGCATCATTCTTCTCTTTCCTGTTGGGCCACTGGAGCAGGAGCTTCAAGCGCCCTGCACCATAATTTACAGAACCTGCCTTCTTGTTGCTCGACTGATCAATGCACAATAATATCTCTGCATCAGGGACTCTAAAACAAGTTCCAGGAGTTCTGTTCCCAACACCCAGCATTTTTAGTTAGGAAACAAAGGCCCTTCTTGCCCTATGATCCTCACAGTTGGAGATCCCCCAGCAGAAATCAACTGCTTTATTACAATATCAGAAGATGCTGATCTTGGCCTTTGCTTGAGAATATCGAGAGGGGTCATCCTATGGGCATCCTGGATGTTCAACCTGATAGATGGGACAGTCATGAGTAGCTCAACCAGACTAGATTGAATATTTTCACTTATATGATTTTGTTTTTTTAATTTTCTCACAGCAATGGAAGGACGATGGGCAGTATTCGGAGAGTTTGAGCTGGGACTGCAAGAACCGCTGCACTGGGAATAGCAACCCAAAGCCGAAGAGCAATGGTAAGAGCCAGAGAGCCACCAATTCCGACAACTCTGCTTGATATAGAAATCAAGGCAGGAAGAGAAAGAGACCATGTTGAGAAAGAGAGGAAGAAAGGGAGACGACAACGCAATGAGAGAGGTGTAGGCTAGTTCGGTAATGGAAAGAGAGAGAAACGGAGAAATGAAGAGAGAGAAGGACGGTGCAATGGAGAAGAAGATGAGAGGAATGGAAACATAGAGAGGGAGATGGAAACAGAGGGAGGGAATGAGAGTTCATGTTGGATAAAAAAGTACATTTCAACTTTTTTGCCATGTCTCAACCACCCACTGAACATTTTTTTTATTTGATTTTTTATTATTATTTCTCCTCTATTATTTATGCTCTCAAACTTTGACTCACATTGTCTCAACCACCCACTGAACACGCTCATATGGAAAACAATCTTGCCAGCTTCATGGCCTACAAAAGTCTTCCAAAACGAAGAGAAATGTGAATCCTGACACTACACATTTTTATTTAATTAACATGTAATTTATTATTTTTATTTTTTAATTTAAACACACATATTTAAGTATTAAGATAAAAAGATAAAAAAGACAAATCACATTCTTCTTTCTCATTACCTTAAGGATGGTGCTAGCGGGCCTTCCAGCGTTTATCGCTAGTTCAAATTTGTAGTTATTTTTTTAATATTTTTTTCACATCCTTATTCATTAAGAAAAAATTAAAAATATACAAATTCATTAATAGTCATTTTCTTAATCACTAAGTAAAAAAATTAAAAATTAAAAAAATTAAAATACTTAAGCAATAACTTTAAACTGTAATATTAAGGGAGCCTAGTAACATTTTCCTTACTCTAATATATAAATCCTACACACGCTTATTGAAAAAAAAAAAAACTTGAAATCCAAAAACCAAAAAAGATAAAGCCCTATAAGCAAGAAGTGTCTCAGTAATCTGCCAGCCTCGCATAAAGTTGAACTCTGCTAACAGATTTTGCAGTCTATTCAATTTTATTGATAGCCCTTACTTTTGACGGATGAAAATCGTGGTTACAACCAGACACCCCGGGATTACAAATAAGCATAAAGATCAAAATCTAGGTATTAAAAACCAAAAGACCCGACCACAAACAAAGAAAGCTAAAAAATTACAAACCAAATAGAAAGAACAACCCTAAGAAACCAACATGCAAGAAAAGGAACATATTACACATATAAGAAAATAACAAAGAAGCGAGAAGTAAAAACTCTGTATCTCACTTTGATAATCTCAAATAAGGAAAACTAATTCTGTCCATGCAAAGAAGGCCTCTTTAGTCTGAACTGACTAGATAAAGTATCCCTATTATCAATTCAGTCCGTATTTAAACCCCCAGCATCCTGCTTAGCAAGAAAATCAACCACAACATTACCTTTGTAATAGATATGAGTAATTTTATAGTCCATACAAAGAAGGCAAGCTTGGATCACAATAGATAAAGAAGGTTACCTTCCTTAATTAGGTTACCTTAACGGATAAAGATACTGCTGCCTCAAAAACTTTAAACTCCTTTTGCTCCAGAAGTCATGCTTGTGACCTTTAAAGACGCAGCATAGTTTGGTTATAACTATGCCAGAGATGTTAACGCCAAGAAAGTATGTATCCCACAGAATCCCATGAGCATGTTGGTCGCACAGCAAGCAAACATGTCCATTCGTAACACTGGACTATGGACCATAATGAGCAACTGTTACGACTGATTTGCTGTAGTTCGGCGCTTAACATTATTCCCACTGATTGGTAACAGGCCCTCCAAATATGGGTCTTGTGTAGGCATGCATCATCAAATTTCCTCCAATAGAAATGTAGGGTGCACACAGGCCTTTCTATCAGCAGGGATAAACTATCCTTTGCACGGGTTATGTTGCTTGTGGCAGACTCTTCCAAGGAGATCGAAGGCATGTTCAAGTCCTGATCTCTCGGAGAGGATGATTCTCGATGCCCAAATTTGATATTTTCATGGTGGGGAATCAGATAGCTTATATATGTGGTTTAGTTAGAAAACCAAACACTTGCAACCAGTATAGTAGATATTATCAAATCTTTCGAGGTTTAAAACTTGTTGATATGTGAACTTCACAAACAAGGGGAGAATAGATTAGGACAAGATTTCTAACAAATATGAAATTCAAAATCCTACACAGAATATTATTTGCAACTGTTTTGTACTGTAATGACCAGAAAATCAGATACCTGTTTGAAAGCCAATGCAATAGAGACTGCCCCTCTCATAAGCCCGCCTCACCAAATGATTATCTAGATGGATAGAAATTTCAATAATGAGAGGCCATCGAAGCGTGACTGCCTTTTCTTTAAGTATGGAACAAATCTATCATGGTAAACAAGGTAATACTAACCTGGTGTTTAAATGTGAGTTACTCTCTCTAGAGCTATGATAAGAATTTGATGGCTCTTGACATGTTTGAAAAAGTTTCAATTTTTTTCATTCAACATTCATGTTTTGGTCTTTTGTCCTACACGCTAGGACCAAACACGTAAAATATTGTTAATATTAGACAGACATCTGAGTACAATATAGGATTTTGGAAACATTAGCATCTAGGAAGTTGTGTCCATGTTCATTCACATCATCTTGTCTCCCATAATCTTTAGACAATCGTCCACATTCCCGAACATCAATAGAGTTCAAAAATCTTGGAGATCGAAGTACTACCATTTTGAGATCCAATTCTCACTCTCGTTCTGTATATTTGGTTGAAAAGTGAAAAATAGAGAAGAAGATAAAGCAATACCGGGAAAAAAAAAATCAAACCTAATCAAGAGATGAAATGCAGAGGGCGGTAGAGCATCTACCAAAGCAGAAACGATTAAAATTCTATATTACTAAAAATTAAAATTCTCGTAGCTTTTCATTTATAATCCAATTTCATCTACATTTTACCAAAAAAATAAAAATAAAAATTATTTATTATTTATTGAGAACTGTGAAACACCAAAGCTCTTTGGCAAGTTCAGATCCTCATAAGAGAGCATTCCATCGGGTTAAAGCTTTCTATCAAGGAATCAGGGTCATCACTGATAAACATAAATGCCATTTTAGTTTGTGATGCCCATATTGGACTGTGAGAATGTTATGACGAGATGTGCAGTGAGTCTTGCAATGTTTCAGGCATGCTTGATCTCTCCTTATTAGAGATGAAAGATCATATTTATCGACTTTGTAACAGGACTGACTATAATACCATAACCATATTAACAGGTTCTACGGCTAAAGACTCAAAAATCCCATACACACTGCTCACTCTGTTGAGTGGACTTTGACATAAAACAGGAAAAAGAGGAAGTACAAACAATAAGTAGGCAACCAAATAGAATGTTTTTCTGATGATTTACACAGATAGTATGACACTTGTGGCCGGTCTTTCAAAGCTTAACGGCCTTCAATTATTGAATCTGTTTCATTCTTCAGATAAGAGAAGTCTGACACGCCATTAATTGGGTTTGCCTTTACCTTACTTCTCACAAATTGTGAGAAACCAGGTTGGTCGGGATAAGGTAGAACTGTACTATCATTGCTAAGCATTGCGACAACGTCGGACATGGTAGGTCTATCCGCTGCACTTTCTTGTACACAGAGGAGAGCAATGTTAATATATCTCAACACCATAGACATGGAGGACATTTCATCAAGGAGCAACAGATCCACTAAGTCTGATCCCTTGCCACTACTCCATAATTCCCACGCCTTCAAATAGAAAAACAAAATGGTTAAGTGAGTGATTTTTTTTTTCCTATCATTTGATCTTTTGAGAGTGTGGCAATTCATCATCAAATCAGAGTACTCAGAGGAGACGGCCAGATGTATAAGAGGAGAGGAGCAATGGGATTAACTTTCTTTGCAGTTCTGGAATTCTTCCATTTGCTTCCCAACTATTTCTAGTTTCTTTTGCATTAACAATGTGTAAATCCTGAGTATCAATAGGGTTCCATTTGGATACAAGAAGTGTTTCATCTTATCTCATCATTACAATTTTCTCAAATTCTCACATAAAATATAATAAACAATTCAACTTTTTTTAAATTTCAAAATAATAATAATATTCTAATAATATTTTATTTAACTTTCATCTCATCTCCAATCTAAAACGCAACTAAGAAGTCAAATGTGTTTGAATTTATCCACCAGAAGGAACAAGTAAGATACTCACATATCCCAAAAGATGGCCGGTGTTCTTCCGGCCACACAAAATCTCTAACAACAAGACACCAAAGCTAAAGACATCAGATTTGATGGAGAAGATTCCTTGCATAAGATATTCAGGTGACATGTAACCCCTGTTCACCGTCATCAAGTTAAAAATATTAGTAGCAGAATGTTTTATGTGTATGCTATACTGTTGGGTTGGTTTTTATGATTCAGTAGTGTCCTTTATTTCACTTACTGTGTGCCCACGATCCTACCAGTATTTGCTTCTGACTCGTTTCCTCCAAATATTCTTGCCATTCCAAAATCTGATATTTTGGGATTCATGTCGGTGTCCAACAAAATGTTGCTAGCCTTCAAGTCCCTATGTATAATCCTTAACCTGGAATACTGATGAAGATAAAGAAGTCCTTGAGCAACCCCTTGAATGATTTGAATCCGTTTTCCCCAACCTAGTAGCTTGCGCTTTTCTGGATCTGTTTTAAAAATGTGATTAGATTGACAATACTGGGCCGAATTTGAAGGACAAAATAAAATCCCACAAAGAGGAATGAAATGTATTTCTAAGTGCGACAAACTACAAACCAAAAATAAAGAAATCCAAGCTTTTATTTGGCATATACTCGTAAACAAGTATCTTTTCATCTCCTTCAATGCAGCAGCCCAAAAGTCTAACAAGATTCTTGTGTTGGAGCGTGGCTATGAGCATTGCTTCGTTTTTTAGCTCCTCCCAACCTTGCCCAGATTTTCTTGAAAGTCTTTTTACAGCTACATCCCCTCTTTGTAATGTTCCCTGGATTTGTTTTTGTTTTGAAAAAGATAGAAAACAATAAAATGGTAAACTGCATCCACAAGAAATCCACTATCAATGATAAGCATTAGGAAACTTTCATCTCTAAAACCAACAAGTTTGGAAACATTCAAGCTCGAGACCACAATACCCAAATATCACACACTAAAAGTTATACTATCAGTTTGCTTATAAGGACTGTGACATTACCATTCTCTCCCTATTTCTCTTCTTCTCAATGCGATATTACCATTCTTATATAAGAATTATTGCATATGATAATCATCTTACGTATCAACCTGACAAAAAAAACTCTAAACTAGCTCCCCATGGCGTGCATTCAACAGTTTAGTTTAAACTAAGTTTCATTAACCCAAAATCAGCCCACTTGTTATTTAAATGGGTACAGAGTGGCTTTACAGCATATGCAGCAACAAAAGAGGCATGTGTCTGTTAACATGGTAAGTTAGTTACTGGCAAAGTGTTTACCTTGTATGTGTAGCCCGCATCTTAGCAAGTAAGTTTAGGGATACTTAAACATACCTTGTAAACGGGTCCAAAACCGCCCTCGCCAAGCTTATTTCCATGCGAGAAATTACCAGTTGCAGCAGAAACACTTGCAAAACTGAATAATGGCATTTTGACTTTGCCTCTTCTGCTATCCCCATGCCTACTTGATTCAGTAAGCTCCAAACTATTAGACTCTATGGTCAAATCTAACAGTAACAAATTGTCCCCTGCATGGTGAACAACATATGATTATGGCTTTGATTAATAATATACATTTTGATTTCCGAAATACATTTTGAACACTTCTTTGCTCACCCTTTCTTTTGAGCTGTTTCTTTCTCCTCACACAATAAACAAAAAGACTGAATACCAGTGCAAAAGATATGGTCGGTATGATGATTGCCCACAATAGCCCTGCAACCTTCGTGTTCTTATGTCCTGGAGATGTTACAGTTCCATTCCATGGAAAATCAGAGAAATAGAATTGTACATGTGTTGTACTTGTGTTACGACTGGATTTACGATTGGCAGTGCCTAGAGGTACCTCCTCAAAAAAATCTCAAACAGAAAAATATTTAATTGAAGGAAGAAGAAGAAGAAGAATAAGAGACAACAACAGCAATAATAGTCACCAATAGCTAACAAGTCCTTGTGTTTTTCTGACCTTTGGTAATCGATTCCGAACGATCAAGCTTCAGATAAAAATCATTTCCATATCCATCATCTTCTGAGAGCTGCTTCACATTTAGCAGAGGACCTTCCCATACTAAGCAGTCATGCTTTCGATGATCATAAGCATAAGCAATACAGGAACAGTTGGTCCAGCAAGCTGACTTGCACTCTACAGAGTCGCTAATGTCCAATTTAGTCGGATTACTGGGCCAATCGACCTGAGGCAAGGGGTAAAAGTGTGTATCATTTCTGCACGGCAGGTCAATTTTCCTCACACACCCTCCACCACTCGACTTATTCCCTTCAGCTACCAGCTGTTTAAATCCTGGCAAGCAGTCACATCTTCTATCGGTTGTCTCACTGCATATGCTGTAAGGACCACATAATGCATAAGCACCGCACTTGGGCAAGGATAACAATACCCAAGATTGGTTAACTTCTGTCCATGAGAATAGTCTGAACTGCCCTGTTACATCTAAAACTATTCTTAACATTATATCGGTGTACTTAGGACTCCAAGTAATGGAATCCTCAACAATCACTAATATCTCTTCCAAAAGACCAATGATTGCGCTAGACCAGTATGTTTCAGATCCCTTCTTTACGATTAATTCTTTCCAAGAACCCCGAAGCAGTTCTTTCCAAGAACCGAGATGCAGAGAGAAAAGACCCGGTGCAGGGTCTTCTGTACTTTTCCATGATTTTAATGACCATCCTGTGGTGTCATCAGTAATGTTCATTCCGGGCAAAAGAGTATCAGTAGGATGCTCAAAGCTTTGCCACAAAACTTCTTTATAACTCTTTATAACTCTAAGATTGCCTGTATCCAATAGCATGGCAATGGCCGTATCGTTCCCAGCTGAAGTGTTGGACACCGGGTACTGCATTCTGCCGCCAGACATTACAAGGTTCCCATCCAGATTAAGGGTTAGAACGGCAGAGGAATCTGGGAATGGCTGCTCTCTATTTGCAACCCAAACTACGGTGCAGTTAGGATCTTTCTTGTACCATATTCCCACGTAATACCTTGTCGACTTTCCCGGGGAGAAGAAACCAAGTTCAAACGTTCCGTTAGCAGAGACAATAGTCTCCGAGGTTGTTAGTGATTGGCCTGGTCGGATAGTATCAGTGACACTACCATTGGCGAGCTGCAAACCAGGACAGAATAAAAGCAGAATGGGGGGAATAAAAGGAGAGATTCTACGGCTCATATTTGGATAAGGAAGCTTGCAGCACAGGTTGCTCTTTGCAGAAGTACGGTATATTCTTGGACTTATAAGGAGACGTAGAGTTCGACAAGGCTGCATATAAAGTTCAAAAGAACAAAGTTTTTTTGACCATTCAACTCACGTTTTTGCGAAAGCAAGGGAGTTAATTTTTTACGTCCTCAACCAACATAGACCAGAGGCAGTGGCGGAACCAGAAATTCTACGTTGGGGGCCATATTGGTCTATGCAATGACAATGATGCTTGCATACATGCCTATATGTATGATACACTTCGTTGTTTATAATTATCAGAAAATACATTATAGACAATTTAATTTCATATTCAATCAATTTATAACAAATTTCTTTTTGGATTGTATATTTTTTTACTAATGTTTTCAAGTTTCTAAATTTTCGGTATTATATTTTCGGTATTTTTTTTAATGTACGTATACTCATTTTTTATATTTTGGATGTAAAAATTATTCTTTTGATCAATAAAATTATGTTTACTGATAAAAAATTATGAACTTTAAGAAAATATATATACTATTTTTTTTTCATACTTATAATTAGAAGATTCAAGAATTTTAGATGGGATTTGAAGAAAATTTTCATATGACGCCATAATAAACTTACCAATCACATTTTTGTATTGCTAACATACAATTTGACATATTGCATCAAATTATATTAGTTTGTGAATTTATTTTTATGTAATTCTTTTATAGTTAAATTATTTTTCTTTTTGTATTTGCTGTGATTGATTGACATTATTTAGATAAAAGTCACCATAACGATCAGGTACTGTTTAAACATTTTCACATATTCTAATTCCTTTCGGTTACAACGGTTTTTTGAATCAAAACCGTTTGTATACCCCATCGTTACTCAAATTGAATCAAAAGAGAAGAGGAAAATGTCTTTTGCCGTCTTCTCCTGCATGTATTCTTGTGGAGCTGTCATCAGCTTTCTCGAAAGCTATACTTTAGCTGTATTCCAAAAGCAAGTTAGTAAAAGGAACCATTTTCCAGAAGCTAGCAAACAAAAGCAAACGTTTTGGAAGATCTGTCTCATCATCAATAAATAATTTAACTTTTTTAAATTTTAAAATAATAATAATATTAAAAAATAATATTTTAATAATATTTTATTATATTATTTACAACCATTTAATCTCATCTCTAATTTCAAACGATATTCTAGCGAAACATTAATCAATGTGCTGTCGAATGGAAAATATGCATGTAATTTAAAGTTGCCGTCTTCAAGGGGTTTTTTTCTTTGTCAATGCTCATCCGAGTAGACTTTGACTTTACTTGCCACATTGTACAACTCGTGCCTGGCCTGGGCCCTGCATCATATTTATTTTTCAGCTCTGCTACATCCACCGAGGATACGACTTGGTCCCGATCACAAAGAACAATTTTTTATTTATTTGTTTTTATTTATTTTTTTATATTTTTAAATATTTTTTTAAAAAAGAAAAAAACTCACAATATCATTAAAAAAAATACTTTCTTAATTATTAAATAAAAAAATTTAAATTTAAATCGGCACAAATCATCGGAACACTTTATCGAAAGATTTAGCATTGATCTTTATTTTTAGGTCAAGGTCGTGTTATTATTTCTCCTCTATTATTTATGCTCTCAAACTTTGACTCTCATTGTCTCAATCACCCACTGAACACGCTCATACGGAAAACAATCTTGCCAGCTTCATGGCTACAAAAGTCTTCCAAAACGAAGAGAAATGTGAATCCTTACCCTACACATTTTTATTTAATTAACTGTAATTTATTATTTTTATTTTTTAATTTAAACACATATTTAAGTATTAAAATAAAAAGATAAAAATGACAAATCACATTCTTCTTTCTCATTACCTTAAGGATGGTGCTAGTGGGCCGCTCAGCGTTTATCACTAGTTCAAATTTGTAGTTCTTTTTTTAAATATTTTTTTCACATCCTTATTTATTAAGAAAAAATTAAAAATATACAATTTCATTAATAGCTATTTCTTAGTCACTAAGTAAAAAATAAATAAAAAAAATACTTAAGCAGTAACTTTAAACTGTAATATTAAGGGAGCTAAGTAGCATTTTCCTTACTCTAATACATAAAGTCTACACACGCTTATTGAAAAAAAAAACTTGAAGAAATCCAAAAACCAAAAAAGATAAAGCCCTATAAACAAGAAGTGTCTCATTAATCTCCCAGCCTCGCATAAAGTTGAACTAATTTTGCATTCTTTTCAATTTTATTGATAGTCCTCATTTTTTATAAAATTCGTGGTTACAACCAGACACCTGTGGGTTACAAATAAGCATAAAGACCAAAACCCAAGTATCAAAAATCAAAAGACCCGACCACAAACTAAGAAAGTCAAAAAATTACAAACCAAATAAAAAGAACAAACCCTACGAAACCAGCATGCAAGAAAAGGAACATATCACACATATAAGAAAATAAATTCTTTAATTCTTGAGTGAGTTGGTCCATTGTTAAGGTTTTTCTCCGCCATAAGTGAGAGATTTTTTATTAAAGGTGGGGATGGGTCACTTTTGGACATGTGACCCCGACTCTTTTTTTTTTAAAAAAAAGAGAAAAATGAAAAGAAAAGAAAATAACAAAGAAGAGAGAAGTAAAAACTCCATACTTCACTTTGATAACCAAATAAGGAAAACCAATTCTGCCCATGCGAAGAAAGCCTCTTAAGTCTTAACTGACTAGATAAAGTATCTTTATCATTAATTCAGTCCATATTTAAACCCTCAGCACTCAGCTTAGCAAGAAAATCAACCATAACATTATCTTTGTAATAGATATGAGTAATTTTATAGTCCATACAAAGAAGGCAAGCTTGGATCTCAATAGAAAGAAGGTTACCTTCCTTAATTTTATCTATTAAAGGTTTACCTTAACGGATAAAGATACTGCTGCCTCAAAAACTTTCAACTCTTTTTGCTCCAGAAGTCATGCTTGTGACCTTTAAAGACGCAGCATAGTCTGGTTATAACTATGCCAGAGATGTTAACGCCAAGAAAGTATGTATCCCACAGAATCCCATGAGCATGTTAGCCGCACAGCAAGCAAACATGTCCATTCGTAACACTGGACTATAATGAGCAACTGTTACGACTGATTTGCTGTAGTTCGGCGCTTAACATTATTCCCACTGATTGGTAACAGGCCCTCCAAATATGGGTCTTATGTAGGCATGCATCATCAAATTTCCTCCAACAGAAATGTAGGGTGCACACAGGCCTTTCTATCAGCAGGGATAAACTATCCTTTGCACGGGTTATGTTGACTCTTCCAAGGAGATCAAAGGCATGTTCAAGTCCTGATCTCTCGGAGAGGATGATTCTCGATGCCCAAATTTGATATTTTCATGGTGGGGAATCAGATAGCTTATATATGTGGTTTAGTTAGAAAACCAAACACTTGCAACCAGTATAGTAGATATTATCAAATCTTTCGAGGTTTAAAACTTGTTGATATGTGAACTTCACAAACAAGGGGAGAATAGATTAGGACAGGATTTCTAACAAATATAAAATTTTTGAATCCTACACAGAATATTATTTGCAACTGTTTTGCATTGTAATGAACAGAAAAACAGATACCTGTTTGAAAGCCAATGCAATAGAGACTGCCCCTCTCATAAGCCCGCCTCACCAAATGATTATCTACATGGATAGAAATTTCAATAATGAGAGGCCATCGAAGCGTGACTGCCTTTTCTTTAAGTATGGAACAAATCTATCATGGCAAACAAGGCAATACTAACCTAGTGTTTAAATGTGAGTTACTCTCTCTAGAGCTATGATAAGAATTTGATGGCTCTTGACATGTTTGAAAAAGTTTCAATTTTTTTCATTCAACATTCATGTTTTGGTCTTTTGTCCTACACGCGAGGACCAAACACGTAAAATATTGTTAATATTAGACAGACATCTGAGTACAATATAGGATTTTGGAAACATTAGCATCTAGGAAGTTGTGTCCATGTTCATTCACATCATCTTGTCTCCCATAATCTTAGACAATTGTCCACATTGGTTTGTTAAATAGATTGATGAGTTCTTTTTTGTTTAGGAGAAAGCAAAGGAAGAGGGAAACGGAAATGGGTTGCTTGGAACCAAATCTATCGTCCTACTGCAGAAGGGGGTTTATGAATCAGAAATTTGGAGGAAATGCATAAAGCATTACATTTAAAATTTGCATGGAAATTAATGCATGAAGATTCTCTCTAGGCAAATTTTTTCAGATCTAAAAATATTGGGAATAGGCCGTTGATATGGACAATCCAGCAAAAGGAGTCTAGATTCTGGCGGATGATAGTAAAAAGTTTGCCTCTAGTTTTGAATAATTCTAAATGGAAAATAAATGAAGGGCATGTATTTTTTTGGTATGACAAATGGCTGGATCAAGGAATACTAGCAGATAATTTTCTGGTAAATGAACAACCACTATTAAAAGTAAAGGATTTTCGTATCAATAATGGTTGGGATTTGAATTTAATAGAAAGAATGGTGGGAATAGGCACTGCGGACAAGATCAGAAAGGTACTTAGCAATAGTAAGGAAGGAAAGGATGTGTTGATCTGGACTAATTCTGAGAGTGGAGAGTTTTCGACTAATTCAGCTTGGGAGTGTATTCGGTTTCGAGGTGAAATTTTGGTGGGTTATAACTAAATTTGGAATAGATTATTGCCGAAAAAAGTTTTAGTTTTAATGTGGAAATCTTTTCATGGAGCTTTGGCTGTGGATGATAGAGTTAGAAGGGTTGGGAGTCCGTTAACTTCAAAATGTGATTGCTGTCGTCAAGGTCAGTACAAAAACCAAAATCATCTATTATTCACTGTGGAAATTGCTGCTGCAATATGGAAAAAATTTGGTACATTACTGGGTTTGCCGATTGGTAGATCTTGGGGTGAATCATCACTTAGTTGGTTTTGATGTGCGTCAAATTCATCTCAGATGGGGCTTATTTTAGGATTGCTGCCATCTATAATTATTTGGAAATTATGGGAACACAGGTGTTTAGCACGTATGGAAGGAAGAGTGCTCTCGGTTCAATCTTTGTGGCATTCTATCATACACTGGATTGGCATAATTGTTCATGATGTTACTCGGGTACAGATGATGTCTCAATCTGATAGATACATTTTAAATAGTCTAATGATTCCTCCAATCCCAATTCAAACAAAACAAATTCAACTTGTTTCATGGAAGAAGCCTGCTGGTGTTCGAATAAAATTAAATATCGACGGAAGTAGCCTAGGAAACCCAGGACCTTCGGGAGTAGGAGGGGTGGTTCGAGATAGCCAGGGTACTCTGCTTTTTGCGTTTTCTTTGAATATTGGGTATGGATCAAGTTCACGTGCTGAGTTGAGGGCTCTGTTGGAAGGTGTAAAACATTGTGAACAAAGAAATTTCGGGACAGTAGACATATAGATAGATTCAAAGGTAATCCTGCATTGGTTGCAACGTAAACAATGTGGCATTTGGTATTTAGAGGAATACTGAGATGAGCTTCAATATTTGCTTCTAGATATTAATTACACAGTATCTTATATATATAGGGAAGGAAATGCGCCTGCGGATTGGTTAGGAAGAAGGGGTGCAAGGGGAGATGATTCGGAATGGTCTTAGATGTCAGAAATTCCTCCTTATCTGCGGGGTTTATTGAGGATTGATAAATGGGGTCTTCCCATGATTAGATGCAGAGGTTCAAGAGGAAATGGGGGAAGTTAATGTTCCTGGTGGGTCTGCGTGGGTTTAAAGTTTATGTGTTTTATTTGTATGGGTACTAACTTTTTCTGCAGGTGCTCGGTTTTTTGCTCTCGTCTTTGGGTATGGGCTTTGGGATTATTTGGTGGTTTTTGCTCGTTTTGCTCTGGGATTATTTCGGTCTTTTTGCTGCTCGAAGATGTTTCTGGTGGTCGGTTTTATTTGGATAACAGTTAAGTTTTTTTCTTATGTGTACTAACAGTTTTTTTTGCAGGATTATTTCGTTTTGAGTTTTAGTTGGGTATGAGCTTTGGGTAAGAATCAGATTGTAATTTGGGATTTATTTCGTCTCAGAGTTTAATACTTGGAGTCTTTGAATGTAACCACGGTTTTCTTCCGCTATACGTGAGGGCTATCAATAAAATTGAGAAGGGGCTCCTCGTAAGGAGGCTCTAACTCTTTAATAAATAAAAAAAATCGTCCAAATTCCCGAACATCAATAGAGTTCAAAAATCTTGGATCTAAGTACTACCATTTTGAGATCCAATTCTCACTCTCGTTCTGTATATTTGGTTGAAAAGTGAAAAATAGAAACGAAGATAAAGCAATACCAGGAAAAAAAAATTCAAACCTAATCAAGAGATGAAATGCAGAGGGTGGTAGAGCATCTACCAAAGCAGAAACGATAGTGGCCTTGTGCAGCTATATTACTGAAAATTAAAATTCTCGTAGCTTTTCATTTATAATCCAATTTCATCTACATTTTACCAACAAAATAAAAATAATAATTTTTTCTATTATTTATTGAGAACTGTGAAACACCAAAGCTCTTTGGCAAGTTCATATCCTCAGAAGAGAGCATTCCATCGGGTTAAAGATTTCTATCAAGGAATCAGGGTCATCACTGATAAAAATAAATGCCAGTTTAGTTTGTGATGCCCATATTGGACTGTGAGATTGTTACGAAGAGATGTGCAGTGAGTCTTGCAATGTTTCAGGCATGCTTGATCTTCCTTATCAGAGATGAAAGCTCATATTTATCGACTTTGTAACAGGATTGACTATAATACCATAACCATATTAACAGGTTCTACGGCTAAAGACTCAAAAATCCCATACACACTGCTCACTCTGTTGAGTGGACTTTGACATAAAACAGGAAAAAGGGGAAGTACAAACAGTAAGTAGGCAACCAAACAGAATGTTTTTCTGATGATTTACACACATAGTATGACGCTTATGGCCGGTCTTTCAAAGCTTAACGGCCTTCAATTATTGAAACTGTTTCATTCTTCAGATAAGAGTAGTCTGACACGCCACTGATTGGGTTTGCCTTTACCTTACTTCTCACAAACAAGAAACCAGGTTGGTTGGGATAAGATAGAACTGTACTTTCATTGCTAAGCATTGCGACAACGTCAGACATGGTAGGTCTATCCGCTGCACTTTCTTGTACACAGAGGAGAGCAATATTAATATATCTCAACACCATAGACATGGAGGACATATCATCAAGGAGCAACAGATCCACTAAGTCTGATCCCTTGCCACTACTCCATAATTCCCACGCCTTCAAATAAAAAACCAAAATGGTTAAGTGAGTGATTTCCTATCATTTGATCTTTTGAGAGTGTGGCAATTCATCATCATATCTAAGTACTTAGAGGAGAGGGCCAGATGTATAAGAGGAGATGAGTAATGGGATTAACTTTCTTTGCAGTTCTGGAATTCTTCCATTTGCTTCCTAACTATTTTTAGTTTCTTTTGCATTAACAATGTGTAAATCCTGAGTATCAATAGGTCCCATTTGGATACAAGAAGTATTTAATCTTATTTCATCATTACAACTTTTTCAAATTTTTACGTAAAATATAATAAACAATTTATTTTTTTTTTAAATTTCAAAACAATAATAATATTAAAAAATAATATTCTAACACTATTTTATTCAACTTCATCTAAACTCAACTCACAATCCAAAACGCACCAAAGAAGTCAAATGTGTTTGAATTTATCCACCAGAAGGTACAAGTAAGATACTCACATATCCCAAAAGATGGCCAGTGTTCTTCCGGCCACACAAAATCTCTAACAACAAGACACCAAAGCTAAAGACATCAGATTTGATGGAGAAGACACCTTGCATAAGATATTCAGGTGACATGTAACCCCTGTTCACCATCATCAAGTTAAAAATATTAGTAGAATAATGTTTTATGTGTATGCTATACTGTTGGGTTGGTTTTTATGATTCAGTAGTGTCCTTTATTTCACTTACTGTGTGCCCACGATCCTATTAGTATTTGCTTCTGA
>QEOT01123279.1:36456-54291 GCA_003123785.1 Pterocarya stenoptera | reverse complement strand
AAAGAGCGTCATATCTCCATCTTCAAAAGCTGGAACTTGACCAAATGGCTGCATCAACAAAGGAAATGTTATATTCAAAAGGGATAAATAAGACTTGTGACATTGGTCAAGGGATAGGTTTGAAAAATACATCTCACACAAAATTTTCATCTCATCTTATCTTATTATTACAATTTTTTTAAATCTCCATATAAAATATAATAAACAATTCAACTTTTTCAAATCTTAAAATTAAAAAATAATATTTTAAACTTTAAAATAAAATACAAAATTTTCATCTCACCCTCCAAACGTATCCTATAATGTTATATTGATCTTGCTCTTACATTCATGGACAGGAAGTGCTCTTTTTTATGTTCACCAGCTTTCATGTCTACAATTCCCATGGAGTTTAATGGCAGTCATGATTTTTTTTTTTTTTAGGTTGTATGTAATCAAGTAAGAAGAAGAGACGGGGGGCAAGGAACAAGTCGCTATGAATAAGAGTGGAGGGGAGTTATTGCTGATACTTTTATAATGCACCTTGAGTTTCAATCTCTCTTTCTAGAATCCTCCATTTGAAAAGTCTGTTTGGTCGACGAAACTGCAGAGGAAAAGATATTACGAATATTAAATATGTCTATTCATATATATTTTTTTAATAATTAAAAAGATGACTATCAGTAAATTTATATATATTTTTATTTTTTTAATCATTAAAAATGTTTAAAAAATAAAATAAAAAAACTCATTTATAATAGTGCAACATTTGATAATAACCAAGCATTGTCCAACTGCAAATTTTATTATGAGTCCTGCTATGGTTAACGAAAATCTTCATCGAAAATGTTTACCGAATAGTGCATTTTATTTATTTATTTATTTTTACATATTTTTTAATCATTATAAACATTTAAAAAAATATAAAAAATTTATAATATCATTTTAAAACACTTTCTTAATCATTAAACAAATAAAAAAAAACTTTTGGGACACATATTCGGAATCCAAAGCATTTCTTTTTTATTATAATCGAAGACGTGAAAATTTGTGCCAAAATGGAAAGAACGTACGTGACTGCTGGTTAGGTATGACTGTAATGTTGCTTTTTTTTGTTTTATATATTTTGAATGACATATGGGATGACTCTAATATTAATAATATCAGTAGATGTTATATTTTAGAGTAAATAATGACAATATATACTAAATGAAAAATAATAATTCTCCAAAGTTCCAAAGAATTGCTTTAATTTAGTGGGTTTTACTACAATTTGGTCGAATGGTTGCATTCGAAGGAAAGGCAAAAGACCTAAGGGAATTGGTTCTAGTAGCACTACGATGGAAGGCAAAATCAAATTGGATAGTGCTACCATACCACCCAACTTTTACTATGTGGTACACCTTTAGTCCAAATTATATATATATATATACACTTTTTTATCTGAAACAGTTTTTAAATATGTTTAAATATTTAAAAAAAAAAACACCAATACATTAATAGTAATATTAACATTTAAACACTATTTAAATAAAAACACTTTTTAATTTTTAATTTTCATATTTTTAAATTTTTCATCTAATTATTATAACTTTTTTAAACTTCTAAATAAAATAAAAAAGTAATTCAACTTTTTAAGTTTTAAAATAAAAATAATATTAAAAAATAATATTATAATAATAATTTGACTTGATGATATTTTAATTTAATTTTTTCTTTCACATTTTTCAAAATCTTATAAACATATTAACTCAATGGACTTATCGATAAGAATCCTCTCTACTGTCGATGGACCCTTTGATTAATCGAACAATTTGACTTTCAAAATGCAAAGTCAGCTTTAGCATCGAAACATTTTTAAGATAAAAAAATCTCTATATGGATGGATTCTTTATATCCTTTAATGAGAGCTGATATATTCACCCACACTAAGTTAAAAATTAAAATAAATAAAATATAGAAATACGCTACATTAATATAAATAAAATATATAGAAGAAAAAAAGAAAAAGAAAACAGAGACATGCAGTCTGTCCAACACACGTGGGGTGGCCCACCTCCTACGTCAAATAGATGCCAAAGACACGGGTGTCCTGGAGGGTATAGCCAATTCAGTTCGATAAAGTTTAAGGAAAAATGCTACTCTAGCATTGGTATTCAATTAGTCAAATATTTTTTTATTTTTAAATTTAGTAAATATCATCTATATTTACTCCACATTGAATTAGCTAAATTGTTTTCATCCAAACTATAAGCTACAGTAAATCTATTCTTCTTTTCAAATATGAAAAGAACTATATAAAGTCTAAAAGTATTTTTTGAGATTATTATATTATAGATATAATATTTTTATTCATATGAGATTTTATCATCTATATTCATATTGGATTATTATATTATAGATTGTTGGATTGTGAATATGAAAATGAATATGATTGTTGGAAGTTATTGAAGATTATGAAAATAAAATAAAAATTAATTAAAAATAATATAATTAATAAAAAATAATAATATTTTATTATTATAGAGAGTAGAATGACTAATCCAATGTAGATTTTAAGTTTTGAATGATTAGCTAAAAGTGAAAAAGCTACATATTAGTCAAAATTTGAAGAATAGGATAGCCAATCCAATGCTAATGCTTTATCGTTGGTTTTTATTGTTCTAACTTTTTAAATTTTTTTTATTATTATTTTTTACTTAATGATTAAGTAAGTATTTTTTAATAATATTATGAATTTTTATTTTTTAAAAAATATTTAAATGTATTAAAAAAATAGATGTAAAAAAAATACAAAAAAAAAAAAAAACACATTAATTTACACTAACGATAGAGGGAGCGGTGGCTGCTAGCGGTGGGAGTAGCACCTCTCAAGTTTAAGATATATTTTAGAACCAAATCATATACATCGATTTTAAGATCTAAGCAATCGATATCGCACCAGTTACATCTTTAAATCGATATTTCTGATTTTATTAATTTTGGTCCGGTCTAATTTTTTCAGTAAATTATATATATAATATATAATATGCTATATATATTATAGTATATAATAATATTGTGATAATATATTATAGTATATTATAATATGTATTATAATTTTATTATAGAATATATTGATATATATATAATATTATAATATTGTATTAGTATAACTACTAATACTATAGACTATAATGATAATATATACTTATTTATATGGAATTTTAAAATTTAATGTAATTTTAATTAGTAATTTAGCATTAATAATACAATATTATTTTATATATAATTATATATATTAGATATAAAAATTATATATAATATAAAAAATCTAATAAAATATATTTTATATAATATAAAAAATTAAAAAAAATATATTTATATGAACCGGTCTAGTCCGGTATTAGAAAAAGGAAAATTGAAATAGGACAAATTTCGACCAGATTTTTTAAAAATAGAACCGATACTAGACTGAACTCACTAGTTCAATCGGTTTACCTATTCACCAATTTTTTTTTCACTCCTAGTATTGTCTCGGGTTGGTAGCCAATTACATGGCATCACAACTAATGGTACATGGTGTTGGGAAATAAGGAATTGAAAAGAGAATCTGAGAAATTTATAGACTTTGAGGTATATAGAAATATTGTCTTTAAGACGATATTTATCCCCACTCGGTTAGAGTTTGTTAATAGGTTCCTAACAAATCGTCTCCAAAATACAACAAAACCTATAACTCTACAAATAGCAATTTTGGAGAGTTCTTGAATTTCTGTTGCGAAATCTAAAATTGGGATGAAGAAGATGAATTGTTTCTCACTTTCGTACTTGCAAAAAATCGCATCTTTTTGTAACTTTGCCGTTTGAAAAATAATATAACGGTTACAAACATAAATGAAGTGATGCTCTAGCATAGTGGTGGAGACGTGTCTCTCCCTAGCCCATGAACTGGTTTGAATCCCACCAGCCCCAAGTGCCTTTTCATTTTATTTTCAATAACTTGAGAGGCTTGTTCATGCACACATATTTTTAAATATTTTCACAAAAGTCTCTTCATTCAATATTTAAATATATATTGCAACCTATTCCAACATATTGACGATGGAACATGAGGATATTTTAAATGATACGATATGCACAATATTTTTAACAATATTGTAATATTATAAAAATAATATTATTTTATTTAACAATCTCTTATATAAATATAATTATATAAAATATTTACAAGAATTATGCTTATATCATTTTCCTATTGCTGGACACCAGGATACCATTAGCTAATAGGAACAACAATTCCAAGTAAATTAAATTCATGTTTGAGTAATGAGATAAAGATAAAAAATTTTAAAACATTTTCATAATTTAAAAAAAAAAATATCATTCAAGAAATATCATTCAAACACAAAATACTTAAATTTTTAACTTTTTCATTTAATCATTACCTAAACTTTATATTAAATATTTCAAATGATTTTGATAGTTCAACTGCGGATCAATAATGGGAAGCAGGGGCGAGATTATTGAGCTTCAGTACCGTGGGAGTATTTGAGAGTCTACGTGGAAAACTTTGTCATTGCTTTGAGTTGATACTTTGGAATCTTGGTTATTTTATTAGATCACCTTGTGGAGTTCTTTATAATTATTATATGTGTCGAAGGATTTCTTTGATGTTGTTTTTGTGAAAGTTTATATATATATATATATATATTATTAAATGAGTTTTACGAGTTGTAGAATTGTTTTTCTAATAATTTTTAGAGTCTATAAATATACTGTATATAATTTTAAGATACAGAAACTAACTCACTACCCTCCGAACACGGGGCTTTATAACTGGAAGTCGTATATGCAGTCACTCAGAATCAGCTGGCCCAGCAAAGAGAGCATTGAATATTGATGATCAGCAAACTAGAAAGAATAATGAACTCTACATTAGCATTTAAGACGTCTATAGCTTGAAATTTGGATCGACCTCCCCCTTTATAACTTGTTCCCTCTGTAAATATTAATGTCTCCGCATACCATACCGTGTGAAAACTCAATGGTATTGATGTTTTTGGCCATAGTTGTTTCGGTTATTTAATTTTTTAGCAATTGCTTGGGAGTGTGATTTGTTATGACGAAGGAGTTGGAATTGTTTCCTTAGCATTTCGAAACCTTTGTAGCTTCTAAAAGTAAATGCTTGAAATAAATAATTAAGCAATGCATGCATGGCTATTTATAGTGCTATATATTTTTTTGCTTGTGACGAATTTTCCAGGAAGATTAATGTAATTTATTGGACTCGAGAAAGAAAAATACAGTAATCTCGGCTACACCTACGTGTATTTGGGTTTCGCCGGCCTTAGAAAGTTTACTATGCATATCACCCAAATTAGTGTGGTTTAGGATGTGGCTATGATCAGAACTAAATAATTCTAGTTATTATGGGTGTTACCCGCACCCTACTGGGTGGGGTAGCCCCCTTCCCGCCCCTGACCCCGCATGAGTGGAGGGTGGGGTCTCCTCCCGGAACCCGTCCTCGCTGTACTGGTGTTAGGGTGATGCCTCCAACTCGAAGATTGAACTATGAAGGCAGAACACACCAATAACAACTTGTGAAAGCAACATAAAAAGGTAAATGCTGTCATTGAAAATGGGAAGACTATGACACTAGAATCAAAATACAAGAGCTCAAAACTCTCGTGCTCTTATTGAGGAAAGACAAAATACATATAGTAGGCTGCATCACTGTCTGCAAACTCCTACTTACTGCTTATGCGCGGCAAGGACCTTCAACCAAGATGGCCTTGTTCTGATATCAGCCACCCAGGCACTGACGTTGGGGCGCGAATCAAAGAGCTCTTTAATTCGAGTACCCATCAAGTACTCTATATTGGGCAGGTGGTGCAGATCAGCCAAGGTGAAGCAGTCCCATCCTATGTACTTTGACTTAGCCAGTCGAGTCTCATAGACATCAAGAACCTTGGCCAGTTTAGCTTCGTTCTCCTCCACAACTTTTGTGTCTGTGTTCAACCCAACCAGTGGCTTTATTGCCAGCTCCATGGTAAGCAATGAGGCTGGGGGGTCAAATTGATGGGCTTCCACCTCCATCCACACAGATATGGTTGATTTCTTCTTAGAGTCTCCAGGTGGTAACAGCAGAGTCCCCTTGTCTGCATACTCGTGGCAAACGTATCTAGTTATTGCCCTTGATTCTGCATTACAAATGAAGAGTCCAGTTAGGATGCAAAATCAGTAAACTAGCACTCATTATAGGAGTTTCTTATAAATTAAACTTTACCAAAGAGCGTCATATCTCCATCTTCAAAAGCTGGAACTTGACCAAATGGCTGCATCAACGAAGGAAATGTTATATTCAAAAGGGATAAATAAGACTTGTAACATTGATCTAAATGTTATATTGATCTTGCTCTTACATTCATGGACAGGAAGTGCTCTTTTTTATGTTCACCAGCTTTCATGTCTACATTGACAAATTCAGCTTCAAGATCTTTCTCATAAAGGGTGGCTAGAACTCGCGTTGTAGCTGTTGAGATCATGTTCCCATGGAGTTTAATGGCAGCCATGATTTTTGGGTTGTATGTGATCAAGTAAGAAGAAGAGACAGGGAGCAAGGAACAAGTCGCTATGTATAAGAGTGAAGGGGAGTTGATGGTGATAGTTTTATAGTGCACCTTGAGTTTTAGTCTCTCTTTCTAGAATCCTCCATTTGAAAAAGACTGTTTGGTCAACGAAACTGCAGGGGAAAAGATATTACGAATATTAAATATGTCTATTCATATATTTTTTTAATTTTTTTAATAATTAAAAAGATGACTATCAGTAAATTTATATATATTTTTATTTTTTTAATGATTAAAAATGTTTAAAAAATAAAATAAAAATATTCATTTATAATAGTGCAACATTTGATAACTACCAAGCATTGTCCAACTGCAAATTGTATTCTAATCGAAGACTTGAAAATTTGTGCCAAAATGGGAATAATGCCCTTGACTGCTGGTTAGGTATGACTGTAATGTTGCTTTTTTTGTTTTATATATTTTCAATGACGTATGGGATGACTCTAATATTAATAATATCAGTAGATGTTATTTTTTAGAGTAAATAATGACAATAAAATGATAATATTTACTAAATGAAAAATAATAATTCTCCAAAGTTCCAAAGAATTGCTTTAATTTTGTGGGTTTTACTACAATTTGGTTGAATGGTTGTGTTCGAAGGAAAGGCAAAAGACCTAAGGGAATTGGTTCTAGTAGCACTACGATGGAAGGCAAAGACAAATTGGATAGTGCTACCATACCACCCGACTTTGACTATTTGGTTCACCTTTAGTGCAAATTATATATATATATATATATATACTTTTTATCTGAAACATTTGTTTAAATATTTTTAAAAGTTAAAAAAAAATCAATACATTAATAGTAATATTAACATTCAAACACTATGTAAATAAAAATACTTTTCAATTTTAAATTTTTATATTTTAAATTTTTTTTATCTAATTATTATAATTTTTTTAAACTTTCAAATAAAATAAAAAAATAATTTAATCTTTTAAATTTTAAAATAAAAATAATATTATAATAATATTTTAACTTAATAATATTTTGATTCAATTTCTTCTTCCACATTTTTAAAATCTCATAAACATATTAACTCAATGGACTCATCGATAAGAATCCTCTCTACTCTTGATGGACCCTTTGATTAATCGTACAATTTGACTTTCAAAATGCAAAGTCAGCTTTGGCATCTAAACATTTTTAAGAAAAAAAATCTCTATATGGATGGATTCTTTATAGAGAAAAGCTCAGAAACGGTCGGGTGTCTAACTCTCATTCACACCGGCCAATAGGAACACAGCATGTGGCAAGTGTATTTGTCTTACAATAAACCACATCTTATTGTAAAAAACCTTTCCGTCTTCTCTCCCGATACTCCCTCTCTTCTGCTTATCCTCTCCCCGATTCTACCTCTCTTTTTTCGTTCTGCTCTTCCGTTTCTTCTTTTTTCTTCTTTTTCGTTCGGTTCTTCCGATTCCACATGTTTTAAAATCTTATCCATTTTCTGGACCCTTCCGAGGCACTCCTCCATTGAAACACGTACGTACGATGCATAATTTGTTCAAAAGTCTTATAATTGTTAAAATGTCTTATAATTGTCATTTTCTTTAATTAGATAATTGAGTACCGTTTTTGAACATTAGGTTGCGTAAATGCTTGGAAGAATTTTCAGAATTTCTTCTATTTTGTTTATACCGATTCTTGCTGTGTATTCCATGGTAATTCGTTATGAACCTGCGTAAATGCTTGCTGTGACGAACCTGATAAATGGTTACCGTGATGTAATGCTGAATGCTTGTTGTGATGTGATGAGGAAAGGTTAGATTGCTGGATTGGTTTGCTGTATTCATAAATGGGAATGGATGCAAGGTGCTTGATAAAATGCGCAAAAGAGCTGATTTGTATGATCCTGATCAACCCCTGTCGAATAACAACCCCTTAGATTCTTCGGAAGCTACAGGGGAGGAGGCCGACGTGACAATTTCTTTTAGAGAGAGGCAGAGGAGGAGGCCGACGGGGGTGGGGGGAGGAGTAGAGAGAAAGATAAAACTGGAGAAGAGAGGAGTTGTGGTCTCCGGGAAGGCGTTCGTGAGTTCAGATGTTAAGCATCAGAAGGCTCACGGGAAATGAAATTTCTTAAAGTAGTGATTTGCTACATGCGGTTCTATTAACAATAGAGCATTGTTATGCATCATCCTACACACCACACACCAAATTATTTTTTATTTTTTTAATTTTTTTTTATTTTACTCTTATTGAAATATTTATATTTTTTTATTCATTATCCATATAATACACATTTAATAAGAAAAACAAATAAAAAAAAATAAAAAAAATTATGGCGTGTGGTGTGTAGGTTGATGCAAAGATTAATTCTTAACAATATTACTGAAATTCATGTGTGCCATGTTGTTATTCGCTGGTGTAAAAAACCACTTGACACCCGACCGGCCCCAAGTGCTTCTCTTCTTTATATCCTTTAATGAGAGCTGATATATTCACCCACACTATGTTAAAAATTAAAATAAATAAAACATAGAAAAACACTACATTAATATAGATAAAATATAGTCTTTCTCTCACTCTGTGAGTGTAAAGTTTTCTCTCTAAGTTTCTTGGTAAACACTACATTAATATAGATAAAATATAGTCTTTCTCTCACTCTGTGAGTGTAAAGTTTTCTCTCTAAGTTTCTTGGTAAACACTACATTAATATAGATAAAATATTGTCTTTCTCTCACTCTGTGAGTGTAAAGTTTTCTCTCTAAGTTTCTTGGTAAACTTAGAGCCCTCTCCTTCTAGACTTCAGTCTGTGGAGGTTATGGAGGAAGCCTTGGCTAATCTGTGCAAGGGATTGAAACTAACGGACGAGGAACAACAAGAGGTGGTGGTCAGTAAGGAAGATGTGATTATCTCAGATGCTAAAAGTAAATATTGTCTCCTGGCTTTGGTGGCTGTTGATAAGATTGTTAATAGAGGTGCTCTTAGAAACACACTAGCAAGAGTAGGCAAGTAGAATGAAAGGCTACATTCAAGGAAGTGGGAAGAAACAAATTCCTGGTAGAGCTGAAAAAGGTGGCAGATAAAAAAAGAATCATGCAGGGTTGTCCCTGGTCCTTCGACAAGAATCTAGTATGCCTGCAGGATTGCGAAGGCCTTGAATCTTGGAAGGATACGAAGATCCATCATGAACCTTTTTGGGTCCAGTGTCATGATCTCCCTTTTGCGGGGATGAACTCTAACACAGGAACCAAACTAGGAAGCACTTTGGGAGAAGTACTTATGGTGGATACAGACAATAGTGGTGTCTGTTGGGGGAGCTTCCTCAGGATTAGAGTCCTAATAGACATCTCAAAACCTTTGGTGAGAGGCAGATTCTTAACACTGGGAAACTCAAAGTATTGGATTCCTTTTAAATACGAGAGGTTACCAAACTTCTGCTATCACTGTGGGAAGATCAAACACTCAATGGGAACATGTGACAAACTGGACAGAGGCAAAGCTTGCTTAGAAGGGTTTAACCAACAATATAGTGCATGGTTGAGAGCCAGTCCAAAAAACTCCTTTTCGGAAGCTTCCCAAACCAGAAGGGTACCTGGCCATGGCAGTGAAATAGAGCACTCTGCGAAAGAGAAGGAAGAAGGTACAAAGCAGGTAAAAGATACACAGGAAAAGGAAAGAATTGTGGAGGATTTTGAGGCGGAAGATCTTGAAGTCTTAAATGCGAAAGGTCCACAAGACACCAGGAATGGCAAGGCTGACTCTGGAGATCCTAAAAGAAAAGTTGACAGCCTAGATGAAAGGGGAGGAGTAAGTGAAACAGTAGAATCCCCCTCGGGGACTGAATTACCTCTGCATAGGCCGGGGAACCAGACCCCTGTTCTAATGGAAAAGGTGACAATGAAGTCAGGAAAGGAGCACGTGGTTCTCTCTGAAGGTAAGGCACTCCCCAAACAATCCATAAGCTATACTTTTCCAAAGGTAGAAGGCCAGTCAAACAAATGGAAAAGGAAGGCACGTGAGGTTCTAAACATCAAGCAACAGCAGACTAATGATGAGGCGATGGAAGTGGACATCTCAACCAATTCAAAGAAAAGAAAGGGCAAAGCAGCCTATGGAAGGGAAGCCGGTAAAAGGCATAAACAGACCCATGCAGAAGAAGGATAAGATGGTATTGTCAAGGCAGTGGTTGGTCTGCAGCCTGCCCATCCCCATGAAGCTCCTATGTTGGAACTGCCGAGGGCTTGGGAACCCTCGGACAGTCAATGAGCTTCACCTTTTGGTGAAGGAAAGTGCCCCCTTTGTTATCTTTCTGTCAGAAACCAAGAGTAACAGATGTAAAATGGAGAAAGTGAGGAACAAACTGGGCTTGGATAAAAGCTTTGTAGTAGATAGCATAGGTAGAAGTGGAGGCCTTGCTATGTTTTGGAAAGCTGAAGTTAATGCCCAATTACATACATTCTCAAACAACCATATCTCGATGACTATCATACCTGAGTCAGGAAGTCAGCCTTGGCGACTCATAGGCTTCTATGGGAATCCAGATACAGATAAAAGGAAACATAGCTGGAACCTACTCAGATTGCTAAAACCAGATCCTCCAATGGCATGGTTGTGTATGAGAGACTTCAATGAAATCTTGAACAATGATGAGAAGTGGGGGTTAGCTACTAGACCTTTTGCTCAAATGGAAAGATTCAGGAAAGCACTGGATGACTGTCACTTGAGTGACTTGGGTTACATTGGCTCAAAATTCACGTGGAGTAATAACAGAGAGGGGAGAAACTTTACTAAAGAAAGATTGGATAGGGTGATGGGAAACGGGTCTTGGCCATTACAGTTCAACAGATGGTCTGTCTCGGTGTTGCAAGCACTCAACTCAGATCACTCCCCTTTATCAATTACCTGTAGCAATGAGGGAACTGGCACCAATAGAAGCAACAGGCTTTTCAGATATGAAGCTTTCTGGTCCTCGAAATAGGAGTGTAAAGAGTTAATTAAAGGCATCTGGCAGCAAGATTGTAGAGAGGATCACTCACTGAAGAGGTTTCAATCCAGACTTGAAAGTTGCAAGCACTCTTTAAAAAGCTGGTCTAACAACACTTTCCACAATCAGAGGCACAAAATACGGCAGAGCAATGCCATGATAAAAGAATTACAGAGAACCAATCAAGGTGAACTCAATGACACAGTCAAGAGACTGCAAGATGAAGTCAACCAGCTTTTAACTGAAGAGGAGACTAAATGGAAGCAGAGGGCAAAGCAGTTGTGGTTAACGAAGGGAGACAGGAATACTAGCTACTTTCACAAATGTGCATCACAAAGGAAGAAGACCAACAGTATCCATCAAATCCAAAATGAAGGTGGAGAGACTGTCAGCAGCAATTCAGAAGTGAGTGCTATCATCCAAAGGTACTATCAAAAACTCTTTGAAACTTCCAATCCGACAGGTCTCAGTGAGGCTCTTGTAGACTTAAATCCTGTAGTGATACCTGAAATGAATTCTCAATTGATAAAGGATTGTTCCTATGAAGAGGTTAAAAGAGCAGTTTTCGAAATGGATCCACTGAGCTCCCCAGGCCCTGATGGTTACTCTGCTGGCTTTTATCAAGACCATTGGGAAACAGTTGGTGACAGTTTGGTGGAAGCAGTCATAGAAATCTTTAACACCAAGAGAGGCCTGCAAGAGATCAATAACACCTTCATAGTACTGATTCCTAAAAAGAGAAACCCCACGCTAGTGATTGATTACAGACCAATAAGCTATGTAATGTGGTCTACAAAGTCCTTTCCAAAGTTCTAGCTAACAGAATAAAGCCTTTCTTGCCCAAACTGATCTCTCCAACTCAAAGTGCTTTTGTTCCCGGGCGCTTGATCTCAGATAATATTATTGTTGCATATGAAGCAATGCACTCGATGAAACATAGAATGAAGAACAAGAAGGAGGGGTACATGGCAATGAAACTGGACATGAGTAAGGCTTTTGACAGAATCGAATGGCCATTCCTAGAAGCAGTGTTAACTAAGTTAGGCTTTGATAAGGGTTGGATAGACCTATTAATCCTATGTGTCTCTTCAGTAAAATATTCTCTACTAATCAATGGTGTTCCTCAGACTCCTTTCCAACCATCTAGAGGGATAAGACAAGGGGATCATCTCTCCCCTTATCTCTTTATTTTATGCTCTGAAACTCTAGGAAGTCTGCTAGATTCGGCAGAGAGAAAGGGATACATATCAGGGTTTCCATTTGCAAGAGGAACCTTGAGGGTCAATCATCTCTTTTTCGCAGATGACAGCCTACTTTTATGCAAAGCTAATCCACTTGAATGGAGTAGATTGTTCAGTATCCTCAAAGCTTACGAGGAAGCCTCAGTTCAAAGACTAAACCTGGAGAAGTCAGCAATTTTCTTCAGTAAAAACACTCATCTGGAAGCAAAACAGGTCATTCTAGCAACCTCTAAGATGAGGGAAGCTAGAGGTATTGAGAAATATCTTGGATTACCCTCTTACGTGGGGAGGAACAAGCTTGCCTCCTTCAGACCACTATTGGACTCTATAAGAAACCGGATCCTCAATTGGAAAGTAAAGTTTTTATCAAACGCTGGCAAAGAAGTGCTCTTAAAATCGATAGTCCAAGCCATTCCCACTTACTGCATGAGTATTTTCAAGCTCCCTAAAACCATTCTCAAAGCCATCAATAAAATTATGTAGCAGTTTTGGTGGGGCACCTCAGGAGAAAGAACAAAGACACAGTGGCTTCCGTAGAAACTTTTGGGAAAAAGCAAGGTTGATGTAGGCCTCGGATATAGAGATTTTGACCACTTTAACCAAGCTCTATTGGCCAAACAAGGATGGAGGATAATTCAACAACCTCAATCCCTGGTAGCCAAAGTGTTGAAAGCCAAATACTTCTTTAGAATCGACTTCCTTCATGCAAAACTGGGCAGTAATGCCTCTTATATTTGGAGGAGCTTCCAGGAAGCTAAAGCAGTACTAGAAGAAGGGTTGATATGGAGAATCGGGAATGGCAAAGATGTCAAGGTATGGAGAGACAGATGGGTCCCTCAACCTTCAACTTTCAGAGTACAAACACCTGTGGACCAGAGCAAGGATCACTGGCGAGTCAGTGACTTAATGGATGAGAATTCTAAATCCTGGAACCTTTCAGTCATGCAGAACCTGCTTAATGAAGAAGACATAGCTAACATCTCAAAGATCCCCATTAGCTGGAGTGGTAATCTAGATAAGCTTATCTGGAGACACACCAAAGATGGAATGTTTACTATCAAAAGTGCATATCACCTACTGGGGTCAATGGTTCAGGCTGCCTGAGGACAATCCTCATCTCCTTCTAACAAAAAGGAGGTTTGGAACAAAATATGGCAATTGAACTCCCCAAAAGCTATCAAGATGTTTATGTGGAGGGCCAGTCACGATTCTTTACCTACAAACCTTAATCTCAGTAAGAGAAGAATCAAGGATGACTCAACATGCACTCTCTGCCACATGGAACCAGAATCCGTTATTCATGCCTTATGGTCGTGTGCTTCAGTACAAGATATATGGGCTGTCTCCTCTAGGAGATTACAGAAAGTTAAAGTCAACTTCCGTTCATTCCAAGAGGTTGTAGAACATGTGCTATCTTCTTGTAATGAGGAGGACACTACGCTTTTTGCCAGCACTGCATATCAGGTGTGGAAGAGAAGAAATCACCTAGTGTTTAAAGGAAAACTTGAGAGTCCTGTAAGGGTGGCCCAAGATGCTTTACAAATGACCAGCGACTTCAAAGATTACAGCACCAGCGGCCAACCAGTGATGGTTCCAGGAAGACATCAAGAGCAGATATGGAGTCCTCCCCCTATGAACTTCTATAAGGTCAATTGGGATGCATCTGTTGATCGAGTGGGATGCAGAATAGGGATAGGTGTGGTGGTCAGAAACTGGGAAGGCAATGTGGTAGCTACCTTGAGATCCTCTAGAAGCCTATTCCCAGACGCCAAGCTTGCTGAAGCACTGGCTGCTCTCAAAACCATCCTCCTCTGTAAACAATTAAACATAACCTGTCTCATTCTTGAAGGAGATGCGCTCAACGTGATTAATGATCTAAACTCAGAGAAGATGGACTGGAGCACATCAGGCCTGATCATTCAAGACATTAAAACTAAACTCCTTTCTATGCCCTCTTGGTCTACTCATCATATACCTAGGAACTCCAACTGTATTGCTCATTGTTTAGCTAAGGAAGCCTTAAAACTCTCTGAGGAGAGCATCACTATGGGGGATGCCCCTGCTTGTATCCAACATTTGCTAATTCAATGAAGAAAGTTTGATTACTCAAAAAAAAAATATATATATATATAGATAAAATATACAGAAGAAAAAAAAGAAAAAGAAAACAGAGACATGCAGTCTGTCCACCACACGTGGGGTGGCCCACCTCGTACGTCAAATAGATGCCAAAGACACGGGTTTCCTGTAGGGTATAGCCAATTCAGTTCGATAAAGTTTCAGATATCTTTTAGAACCAAATCATATACATCGATTTTATGATTTAAGTAATCGATATGCACCGATTAGATCTCTAAATCGATATTTCTGATTTTATTGATTTTGATCTGGTTCGGTTTCATTTTTTCAGTAAATTATATATATAATATATAATATGCTATATATATTATAATTTTATTATAGATTATATTGATATATATATAGTATATTATAATATATAGTGATATTATATTAATATAACTACTAATACTATAAACTATAATGATAATATATAATTATTTATATGGAATTTTAAAATTTAATGTAATTTTAATTAGTAATTTAGCATTAATAATACAATATTATTTTATATATAATTATATATATTAGATATAAAAATTATATATAATATAAAAAATCTAATAAAAAATATTTTATATAATATAAAAAATTAAAAAAAATATATTTATATGAATCGGTCTTGTCCAGTATTAGAAAAAGGAAAATTGAAACCGGACAAATTTCGATCAGGTTTTTAAAAAATAGAACCAATACCAGACCGAACTCACCCGTTCGATCGGTTTACCTATTCACCAAAAATTTTTTTTTTCACTCCTAGTATTGTCTCGGGTTGGTAGCCAATTACATGGCATCACAACTAATGGTACATGGTGTTGGGAAATAAGGAATTGAAAAGAGAATCTGAGAAATTTGTAAACTTTGAGGCGTATAGAAATACTGTCTTTAAGACGATATTTGTCCCCACTCGGTTAGAGTTTGTTAATAGGTTCCTAGCAAATCGTCTCCTGGATACAACAAAACCTATAACTCTACAAATAGCAATTTTGGAGAGTTCTTGAATCTCTATTGCGAAATCTGAAACTAGGATGAAGAAGATGAATTGTTTCTCACTTTCTGCTTGCAAAAAATTGCATCTTCTTGTAACTTTGCCGTTTGAAAAATAATATAACGGTTACCAGCATAAATGAAGTGATGCTCTAGCATAGTGGTTGAGACGTGTCTCTTCCCAGCCCATGAACTGGTTTGAATCCCACCAGCCCCCAAGTGCCTTTTCATTTTATTTTCAATAACTTGAGAGGCTTGTTCATGCACACATATTTTAAAATATTTTCACAAAAGTCTCTTCCTTCAATATTTAAATATATATTGCAACCTATTCCAACATATTGATGATGGAACATGAGGATATTTTAAATGATACGATATGCACAATATTTTTAATAATATTGTAATATTATAAAAATAATATTATTTTATTTAAAAATCTCTTATATAAATATAATTATATAAAATATTTATAAGAATTATGCTTATATCATTTTCCTATTGCTGGACACCAGGATACCATTAGCTAATAGGAACAACAATTCCAAATAAATTAAATTATGTTTGAGTAATGAGATAAGATAAGAAATTTTAAAACATTTTTATAATTTTTTTTTAAAAAATATCATTCAAGCACAAAATACTTTAATTTTCAACTTTTTCATTTAATCATTACCTAAACTTTACCTTCAATATTTTAGATGATTTTGATAGTTCAACTGCGGATCAATAATGGGAATCGGGGGCGAGATTATTGAGCGTAAGTACCGTACGTAGGAGTATTTGCGAGTCTACTTGGAAAAGTTGGTCATTTCTTTGAGTTGATATTTTGGAACCTTGGTTATTTTATTAGATCACCTTGTGGAGGATCTTTATAATTATTAGATGTTGAAGGATTTCTTTGACGTTGTTTTTGTGAAAGTTTATATGTATATATATATTATTAAATGAGTTTTACGAGTTGTAGAGTTGTTTTTCTAATAATATTTAGAGTCTATAAATATACCGTATGGATATAATTTTACTATACAGAAACTAACTCACTAACCCTCCAAACACGGGGCTTTATAACTGGAATGTTGTATATGCAGTCACTCAGAATCAACTGGCCCAGCAAAGAGAGCATTGGGTAATTTACGAATGGCCCAGCCATTGAATACTGATGATCAACAAACTAGAAAGGATAATGAACTTTACATTAATAGCATTTAAGACATCTTGTCTGTAGCTTGAAATTTGGATCGACCTCCCCCTTTATAACTTGTTCCCTCTGTACGTAAATATTAATGTCTCCGCATACCATACCGTGTGAAAATTCAATGGTATTGATGTTTTTGGCCATAGTTGTTTCGGTTATTTAATTTTTTAGCAATTGCTTGGGAGTGTGATTTGTTATGACGAAGGAGTTGGAATTGTTTCCTTAGCATTTCGAAACCTTTGTAGCTTCTAAAAGTAAAAGCTTGAAATAAATAATTAAGCAATGCATGCATGGCTATTTATAGTGCTATCTATTTTTATGCTTGTTACGAATTTTCCAGGAAGATTAATGTAATTTATTGGACTCGAGAAAGAAAAATACAGTAATCTCGGATACACCTACGTGTATTTGGGTTTTGCCGGGCTTAGAAAGTTTACTATGCATATATCACCCAAATTAGAGTGGTTTAGGATTGGCTATGATTAGAACTAAATAATTCTTATTATTAAGGGTGTTACCCGCACCCTACTCGGTGGGGTAGCCCCCTGACCGCTCATGAGTGGAGGGTGGGGTTTCTCCTCCTGGAACTTGTCCCCGCTGCACTGGTATTGGGGGCGGGGGTGGGGGCAGACCCTTGCTTCGCCTGCCCCCCACCTAGCACCCACCCATAGGTCACCTTGCATAAAATCCACAAAAAATGCAGTGATACACAATAAAAAAAAATCAACAACAAATCAACAAGAACATCCCCCCCCCCCCCCCCCC
>QEOT01123279.1:0-36344 GCA_003123785.1 Pterocarya stenoptera | reverse complement strand
TCTCTCTCTCTCTCTCTCTCTGTCTCTCTCTCTTTGTGAGTTCTATTTGATCAGGAACTTGCTTAGAATCATCCTGTGAACTATTTCACCAATTAATTCTTTAAACTCTTATTACAAATTTTTTTATTGCTTATCAATGAAAATTATGTTTTGGGAACCCATAATTAAACCTAATTCCAAGTCAACCAGTAATCCATGCCTTCCAGTAGTTGACTTGTAGTTTTCCATAGCTAAGGTGGCCCTTTCCTAATGATTGGCAATCAGGCCAACCCTCATCATGATCAGATCAGATGATTGATCATTTAGTGCATGCATTATAAATATTGGTTGTAGTACTGGGTGGAAAATGATACATTTGATCAAAATATTATAGTACTCTTGACTATTAAATTCAAGAGGGAGGGTCCTTAATTTAATACAAACCTTTCTATGCTCTATTGGTATATATGGTTGACATGATGAGTTCCCTAGAGTGTAAAACTCGCTAAATGGAAGGAGCAATTAGTCCAATCTGTGCGATAAATGTACTGTCTAGAAAAATTGAATTTGATGTTTTGGGCATGACAAGGGGTGCATCATAAGTTGGTAATATGAACTGTTTGTGCAGCATAAAGGGGTTTTTGATTTTTAGGGTGTCTTATAGTAATCTTTCTATGCTCTATTGATTGTGTAATGGTAATCTGACT
Organism: Pterocarya stenoptera; assembly: GCA_003123785.1. Taxonomy (NCBI): domain Eukaryota; kingdom Viridiplantae; phylum Streptophyta; class Magnoliopsida; order Fagales; family Juglandaceae; genus Pterocarya; species Pterocarya stenoptera. Next base: position 35,658 of record QEOT01123279.1, on the reverse strand, counting down.
TGGTAATAAGCAAAAGCTTGTTTGTGTAATCGTACACAAGGAGATGCTTCAGTTCCTACACCGACAACAGGTATTTTCGTACCTAGACCCACATCTGCAGCTACTTCTTGGGCAAGTAGTTGAGTACCTATAGATATGGAAGATAAATGTAATCCTAATGAGGAGGATAAAATTGAGGTTAGTGCTGGTCGACCACTACGACCTAATAAGAGAAGGTCGTAGACATGGGACCATTTCACTAAAATCTCTGATGATCGTGAGAACTCGCAATCAAGGTACCACCATTGTGGGAAAAGCTTTGGTTGTCATTCCAAGAAGCAAGGCATGACTATTTTGATAGCACATATTGGGGATTGACAGAAGTATAAGATACACAAAGGGTTAGTGACCAAAGATCAGACCCAGTTAAGTTACGAAACAACGACGGGTGCTGATGGTGGTAAAAATAAAAAATTATCAGTCCTTCATTACAATGAGAAGAGACTAAGGGAGTTGCTTGCAGCTATGATTATAATGGATGAGCTGCCGTTTCTCACCATTGAGGGACAAGGGTTCAGGAATTTTGTGTAATGTCTTGAGCTCCTATTCCCATTCCTTCACGGTATACGTTCATGAGATATTGTTTGAAGATGCATGCTAGGGAGAAGGCCAGAATAAAGGAGAAGTTTATTAGCACTCGACAGAGGATTTCGTTTACAATTGATATGTGGATGTCAATCCAAAATCTTAGTTACTTGTGTATCACAACCCACTTTATTGACAACGACTAGACATTACATATGCAAATTTTGGGGTTCAAGAAAATTCAAGATCACAAGGGTTCATCCATTGGGAAGGAGTTGGATGATTGTATGACCGATTGTGGGATTAAAATATTTCTAACCATCACAGTTGACAATGCGACTGCCAATGATAGTGCAATTGATTGGTTTAAACGAAATTACATTGTGAAGGAAGATACAATATTGCATTGGCTTATTGACTCGGTCTAAAATGTGCTTCCAAGTGTAGAAGTGTCAAGTTGTATCAAGGATAAGTCCAGGATCGTATTCCACAGGGACAAAGAATTATCAAAACATTTGTGAAATTTAATTGGAAAGTATGATGATGTATGAGAAGTGTGAAGAAATAAAATAAAGTATAAAATTCTTTCTTTTTGTATTTTTTTTATCTATGTATAAACAATGAGCAAAATGGATTTTAATATATTCACAAAAAAAGGTTTAATGAAAACAGAATATATGGTTGTGCTTTGAGAATCTCGGTTTTGTAAATCTTAAAAAAGATGGATCAAATCATAAAAGGAATAGCTGTTGAAAATTTAATATTCTAAACGATGAAAAACTTTAATTCCAGTTCCTACAAGTAACAAACAGAATTTTTAAATATAAAGTTGAAAATAACAGTTTAAAAGAAATGATTTAACAAACACTTGGGTTGGGGATGAGACTCTCTTTGTTTCGGTATCTAGAAAATTTCCTCTATTAACAAACCTGTCAAGGCATTGATAAACGGAAGATAAAAAGTTCTGCTCAAGTTTTGCAATATTTCCCGAAGGGTTTCACAACCTTACTAACCAAACACTCATTAACAATCAACTAAGAGAAGCCTTGATAATTTTTAAGTTTTTGTTGTGCCTTACGTCAACAACAAATCAAGATCAAGAGCCGCAAACTATTTTCAATTCAAATCTGACTAACAACAAATGAAATCAGTATTCATCAACAAAATATTGCATTAAACTAGAACCCAAAACAAATAAAGTCTCATTCCACAACTCAAGCTTTTGAAATTAGCTACACATGATATTTCTAGCAGCAAAAATTAATCTAAATAAAGCCATCACAAAATCTAAGAGCAAAAGAGACCCAAATGGGTTAAACTCTAGAACGCAAAAATTAACTTGTCCAAGAAACGCTTTGGCCAAATGACCAAGAAAAATTGAGGTCGAAACCATGAAACTCAGCAGTTCGAAATGAACCAAAATAAAACAACTAAAATCAAAACTAATGCTCTTTAGAAAAACCAAAGGAAGAAAGGTAAAAACCCAACCAATACTGCTTCAAAAACCGAAAGAGAAAAGAAAAAAAAAAAAAAAACTGAAGAGATAGTCCCAAACGAAAAATGAAGGAAAAAAAGTGAAAAAAAATACCAAAATTAATTACCCCTTTTACCCAGAAATTCATCTTCCTTTTATACTCGGAATCCTCTCTCCTTCTCTTTCCTTGCCATGGATTTCAGCGTCTCCATCGTGGTCCCCCCAAATCTCGTCCCTTCCTCTCTCAGCAAAGCCCCTTTTTCACTTCCACCCACAAACCATCACTTTTTGCCTAGGGACCACTTTGGCCTCTCTTCTCTTTTTCTCTCCCAGGCGCAACACTTAGGCGTGAGACATATTCTTGATCTTCATGGGCTTCCTCTCATGGGCTTAAGTGCTTGTACGTGGGCTTTACTTGCTTGATGATTCCTTTCTGAATTTAATTATGGACAAGAAAGTCATTTCACATGCCAAACATAGTTAAATCACATTATCTAATTAATACTCTTATTTTAACACATAAAGCTCTTTTAACCTTGACACTGTTGATTAGGTAAATGTGAGGTACTTTATTCAGTTCTTGAAATTATTCTATGATATCATTGTTCACATATCCGATAGTTTATACTGTACTGCAAACATGTACTTTGAGGAGCTTTCGGGACTTTATGACTATTTAAGAGAGAGTTGTGAAAGCAGTGTTAGGCTGTTAAATGGTATGGCTATGAGGATGAAATCTAAGTATGATAAATATTGGGGGGATGTTGAGAAAATCAACAAATTATTATTTGTGGCTGCAATTCCTGACCCCCAATATAAGTTGGTTATTGTAAAGTTTTGGATTAGGGACGTCCTTGATGATGACACGGCTGAGCAATTCATTAGAGTATTGGAGTATGATATTGATGCCTTGTATAGCCATTGCAACAACACTGGTGGTTAGTCTTCAAGCACAGGTGGGACTCCTCAAGATTGAAAACTCGACATCTTTCACAGGTGGGAGTAGTTCAACAGTCTCAATGTGACGATATCATCAAATCCGAACATCTAAGAATATTATGTAGTGTAAATCTGAGATTGAACGATATTTTCTGGAGGATGTCGAGGCACCTAGTTATACGTTTCATATCTTAACTTGGTAGAAGGTTAATTCCACCAAGTTTCTAGTCCTTTTTCAAGTAGCCTAGGATGTGTTGGTGATTCCTATCACAGGGGTTGCCTTAGAGTCGGTGTTTAGCACTTCCGGTCATGTGTTGGATGCTTATTGGAGTTCATTGACTCTGAGAACTGTGGAGGCCCTTATATGCACATAGAATTGGCTAAGGTAAAAGCCTATTGGACTAGATAGTGTTGATGATGCTGAGAGCTATAGGCTTGAGTCGGGTAACTTTATGCTTTTAGCCTTCATTTTGTATTTACTACTTAGATATTTTTATTGTTTCAATTCTATAGCTTATAATTTTTATGTTATTGTAGACCTATTTGTGAACTGCAAAATAACTGAGGAGGACTGAGAAAGATGCATAATAGGATGGAGTTTGGTAGATGAATCATGAATTTAATTCTGTAACTTTTATGTTAACTTTACTGTTAGTATTATCATTTACTTAAGTAGTGTAATATCTAAACTTGTTTAATTTCCAAAACAATGCACGATACTTGGAATATGGATACTGGTAGTGGACCGTGTTGGTGGTGGGGACTATGGATTTAGATTTGTTGGAGTTGTTAATTTTTATGGACTTGGAAGAGTTGGATTAGGGATTAGTTGTTAATTTAATATTGATACTTTATAACTTTGGTGGTGGTGCTGTAAGTCTATGTATAAATTTATTCCATTGATTTATTTAAATTGTATAAACAACCCATTAGGCCCAACTGAGATTAGAGTTCCAAACTTCGATTCCAACTATGATCGGAGCTTCGGAGTTGGATTCCACTCTTGATTGAAGCTGGAATTGAAGTCCAATTGTCACAGTTGGAGTTCGGAGTTGGGCTTTCCGACTCTGTCGAAGTCAGGGCCCAGCCCTACCCGCTAGGGATGGTGGCTACCCCTGATCTCACCTAGTGGCTTGTTCAGCGGTCACCATGTGAGACTCGGCCGGTGAGGAGAACTCTCGCCTAGTGTATGATCACGTGCCTGCGTTTCGGCATGCCTTGTGATGTGAGTCCAACAATAAAGGTCCTATCATTGTTGTTAGCATGGCCCAGTGTGGCGGATTGAAGCTTGCCACCGGTGATTCAATGGTGGGCACATGTGCCTGTAATCCCCTAGCTGCATGGTGGTGCATTACACCATGTACTGATTTCGTGTGCACTGGTTCAATGCACGTATGTTGTGCCCATGCCCCTCTTCAGACTCTCATCTTTTTAATTTTTAATTTTTTTTTTATTTATATAGTCCTAACGTAATTAAAATCCACATTAAGGATAAAGAGAAATAACAGGGAGACTTATATGCTTTTTTGGAGATGCTATTGGGAGCCAGATCATTGACTTCTTCCATTTTCTTTGTAGAGAATAATAAACTGATTCCATAGATGGCGTCAAACTGTTGATGTATTTTTTCGGCATGGCCATAGCCCAACAATACAGTTGGAAAGCCCACGATGGTTGTCTCTCTTTTTAAGTTACCTCCCAAGTGCAGAAGGTGTCCAACTTGTGTATAGTGAGAGTCCCATGGTCGATTTCATAGGGATTATGGCAAATTCAGTGTTCTGCAATTATTAATTGGAATCAATATGATTAAGAAAATGGAATGTTTAGCTGCACAAAGTTACTTAAGGTTACTGGGAAAATTCGTGTATCCGTAAGCTTAAGGATTTGAAAATAATGTTTGCAACCTCTCTGAAGATCTTGAATAAGGATAAGATGGGTTTGGATACACACTAAAAATTTGTATATAAAAAAAAACTAAAGAAACTCAACTCTATGCGCAGATGAAGAAGAACAGGTGCAGTACTTAAAATCAAAGTTCTAAAACGACTTTTAGACAAACACCTTTGCAAAGGAAACAATTTGGAATTTATACAAAGTGTTCACTATTTCCTTTATTCAAGTGTTACTTTATTATATGATCTTCTTAACAAAGCCACTTCAAAGTTCTTGTATATCTATGAACTCATGATGCAGACAGTTCCCTCTAGTCATACCTAAGAAGTGTTTCAGAATTTTTTCCTTGTGACAGTGTCTTTTTTTTTTTTTGAAACTTTTCATACTCCCCTTAACTAAAATGAAGCATTGTCCTCAATGTGTGCATGAAGAAGAATAAATGAAGAGATGTTACCTGGGCAGAGAACTTAGCATTTGAAAAATGGAAAACATTGAGTATTTCCTACAGTGAAATCTAATTAGATCATGAAACCAGTAGCTTTGAAGAAAGAACATTAGTAAAAGGGAGCGAGCAAAGAAAGGAAAGAAAGAAGAAGAAAACAACAAAACCTAAGTAAAATTACTGAAACTTGCAGTCTGCATAGGAACTTAGTCAGTTGACTATTGGTTCCTGTAATGGGATGGATGAAATTTCTGATGCATAAGTCCCTAAGAATGGTTTTAATCTCTAACCATTCACCTTGAAACTATTTCCATTTTGAGGATTTGTTATTTCTATGGCACCATGAGGAGAAACTGATTTTACAAGGTATGGGCCACTCCACCGAGATCTTAGTTTTCCAGGGAACAGATGAAGCCTGGAATTGTATAGCAAGACTTGCTGATTAGGCTCAAATTTTTTTCTAAGGATGCTCATGTCATGTAAGATCTTCATGTGTTCCTTGGCTAGCTTAGAATTTTCATAGGCATCCCTTCTAAGCTCCTCTAACTCAGACAGCTGTAACCTTCTTAAAGAACCAATTTTTTCCATATCAAAGTTAAATTTCTTCACTGCCCAGTAGGCTTTATGCTCAAGTTTTGTAGGGAGATGACATGCTTTACCATAGACTAGCCTATATGGGGACAAACCAAGTATAGTCTTATAAGCAGTTCTATATGCCCACAAAGCATCCACCAATCTCAAAGACCAATCTTTCCTTGAGGGATTGACAGTTTTTTCAAGAACATGCTTAATTTCCCTATTTGCTAATTCCACTTGGCCATTGGTTTGTAGGTGATAAGGGGTGGACACTTTATGATGGATTCCATACTTCTTTAAAAGTGATTCTAGTGGTTTGTTACAAAAATGTGTTCCATTATCACTGATGATAGCCCGGGGCATACCAAACTTGGACACTATGTTGTCTTTTATGAATTTGAGCACCACTTGGTGGTCATTTTTTTACAAGGGTTGGGTTCCACCCATTTGGACACATAGTCTACAGCCACCAAAATATAAACATACACAAAAGATGGGGGAAATGGGCCCATGAAGTCTAAACCCCAGCAATCAAAAATTTCCAAAACCAAGATTGAGTGCAAGGGCATCATATTCCTCCTAGTTATCCCTCCTAGTTTTTGACATGGCTCACACCTCTTGCAGAATTCAAAAACATCTTTAAACATATGGGGCCAATACAAACCAAATTGTAGGATTTTAGCTACTGTCTTCTTTGCAGAAAAGTGGCCCCCACAAGCCCCATTGTGACAAGCAGATAGGATAGAAGATATCTCATTGTCAGGGACACACTTATGGATTATTTGGTCAGAACAATATTTGAATATGTAAGGGTTGTGATAAAAAAAATATTTTACCTCTGATTTGAACCTTTTTAGATCCTGAGTACTCCAATGTGGAGGTGTTTTCCTTGTTACCAAGAAATTGACAATGTCAGGATACCATGGTGTATTCTTAACTAAAAGTATTTGTTCATCAGGAAAAGATTCAGAAATTGGCAAAGAAAAATCAAATTTAGTGACAACTATTCTAGACAGATGGTCAGCCACCACGTTGTCCACTCCCTTTGTGTCTTGAATTGTGATATTGAATTCTTGCAAGAGCAGCACCCACCTAATCAGCCTTGGTTTAGCATCATTTTTTGTAAACAAATATTTCAAAGCTGCATGGTCTGTAAAGATAACTACAGGTGACCCTATGATATAGGTTTTGAATTTCTCTAGAGCAAATACAATGGCCAGTAATTCTTTCTCTATTGTGGTGTAATTTTTCTGAGTCCCAATTAAGGTTTTACTGGCATAGTAAATTGCATAGGGTAGTTTGTCCCTACGCTCGCCTAAGATAGCACCTATGGCAAAGTCACTGGCATCACACATGATTTCAAAGGTGAGTCTGTGGGTTGCATTATAAGGGCTGTAGTGAGTATGTGTTTGAGCTGGTCAAATGCTTTTTGATGTTCTGTTGTCCATTCAAACTCAGTGTCATGTATAAGCAATTTACACAAGGGTTTAGAAATGGAGCTAAACCCTTGAATAAATCTTTTATAAAATCCAGCATGTCCTAAAAATGACCTAATGTCCTTCACAGTTTTAGGTGTGGGCAGCTTAGAAATCAGGTCTACTTTTTATTTATCCACCTCAATACCCTTTGAGGACACTATGTGTCCTAATACTATACCCTGTTGAGCCATAAAATGACACTTTTTCCAATTGAGCAGCAATTTTTTCTCCTCACTCCTGGCCAAAACAGCTTGCAAATTGGTCAAACATTTCTCAAAAGTGTTCCCAAAAACAGAGAAATAATCCATGAAGAGTTCTAAACCATTCTCAATTAAATCACTGAAAATACTGAGCATGCATCTTTGAAAAGTTGATGGGGCGTTACATAACCCAAAAGGCATTCTTGTAAATGCAAAGGTTCCAAATGGGCATGTGAAAATAGTTTTTTCTTGGTCCTCAAGTGCTATTTCAATTTGATAATAGCCTGAGAACCCATCTGGGAAACAATAAAATGCATGTCCAGCTACCTTCTCCAAGACTTGGTCAAGAAATGGCAATGAAAAATGGTCTTTCCTAGTGGAAGCATTAAGCTTCCTATAGTCAATACACATTCTCCAGCCTGTAATTACCCTTGTGGGGACTAACTCATTTTCTTCATTTTTTATTACAGTCAGCCCATATTTTTTTAGAACCACTTGTATATGGTTGACCCACCTGCTATCAGAGATGGGGTAAATAATATCCACATCCAACAGTTTAAGGACCTTTTTAACAACTTCTTTCATTGAAGGATTGAGAATTCTTTGCATTTCTCTAGAAGGCCTGGGATCCTCCTCCAGGAAAATCTTATTAGTGCAAATAAAAGGGTTTATGACCTTAATGCCATCCAAGGTCCAGCTTATGGCATTTTTATGTTTTATAAAGACCTTTAATTGCTCTTCTTCCGGTCTATTAGTTAGACAAGAAGATATAACTACAGGTAAAGTGCTATTAGGTCCTAGAAAAGCATACTTGAGTTCTGTGGGTAGGGGCTTAAGGTCCAAAGCTGGGATCTGCTCCTTGTCTACCTCCTTTGTTGGATGTGCTGGGCCTAGCTGCTTAACCTTGGGCATCCATGCTGCTGATTGTCCTACACGAAACACAGGTAGTGGTTGGTAAGCAGTTTCCAGTGTTTCAAAACGTTCTTAAAAATTTTTTAGTAATTAGAGGGAAAGATTCTGCAATGATGCCCTCCAACAGATTCACTTCTTGAGGCTCCTCCACTTGCTGAGGTTGTTTGCACAGATTAAATATATTAAGTTCCAAAGTCATATTGCCAAAACTGAGTTTCAGAGCCCCACTTCTACAGTTTATTATGACATTAGAGGTAGCCAAAAATGGTCTTCCCAAAATTATGGGGGCTTGAAAAACTGAATTTACAGATAAATTCATGTCAAGGACAACAAAATCTACAGGATAATAGAATTTATCAACTTGAACTAGAACATCCTCTACCACTCCCCTTGGTATTTTAATTGACCTATCAGCTAATTGCAAGGTTATGGAGGTTGATTTTAATTCTTCCAGTCCTAGTTTCTCATATACAATGTAAGGCAACAAATTGACACTAGATCCTAAGTCGAGTAAGGCATGGCCAAATTTTGAACTCCCAATTATGCAAGCAATAGTAGGGGACCCAGGGTCTTTAAATTTAGGAGGTGTGTTGTGTTGAATTATGGCACTGACTTGCTAAGTGAGAAATGCCTTTTTCTTCACACTTAACTAGGGGTGAAAACCGACCCCTTCGATGCGGTTTTTGGGCAAAACCGCCGCTGATTGACGCTTAAGTTTTGGGGGAGAAAATTGGCCTAAACCGGTCGATGGGGAGGAGGAAGGCCGACGCCGGCCGATGCTTCATTTATGTGGCGGTTCATGGTCGGTTCTTAGACTGAGCTTCGTCTGAGAGAGTAGAGACTAGAGAGAGAGAGAGTTGTAGAGGAGAGAGAGAGAGAGGATGAGATTTGGGATGCGGGGAAGAAGACAGATTGATATCAAAACGGCGTCGTTCTACTTATTTTTTTTTAATACGTTATGAATAAAACGATTTCGTTTGGTTTAATACCAAATGACGTCATTTCTGTTGTGTTTACAACACAACTATAGCATTAGAATGACGCTGTTCCACTTCAACTTAAGTAGAACAATGTCGTTTTGAGTACAGAATATATATAAAAAATTAATTTCTTTAGTCGGTAGGTTCAATAGTTTGAACTAGGTTCGAATTGACGCCGAACTGGCCGATATTGGTTTTCTCAATTTTGTACCGCACGCCGACAGGTTCTCCACCGGTTCTGAGCTCGACCGGCCGGTTTGAGTCGGTCCCCGTTGGTTCTTTGGTTTGTTGTACATCCCTACACTCAACTTCCTCTTAATTGTACACTGGTAGTTTAAAAACTTGGCATAAGTAGGAATTTGTTGAATTGCATCAAGTAAGGGTATATTGATCCTTACTTGTTTGAACAGTTCTAAGATCTCAGCTTGATTTTTTTCTTTATGAGAAACTGTTAGCCTAGGAGGGAAAGGTGCTGGTACTTGATGAGTAGCTTCCTCAGTTTGAATAGGTATAGGGGTAGAAATCTTACCACTTGTGCTCTCAGGAGTAAGGTTTTCAAAAGTTTTACCACTCCTTAAGGTGGTGATAGCCTTTACTTGCTTCAAGTTAGAGCCCCCTCCCATTTCTAACACTTGGTGGATTTGACCTTGAGGATTGGGTTGTGGCTGGGCAGGAAATTTTCCCTTCTCCTAAATGTTTAAGGTTGCAGAAATTTTGGTCAAGGTTCTTCTGATGTCATTAAAGATTTGAGCATTTTGTGTATTTATTGCTGCTTGCCCTTGCATGAACTGCTGGAGGGTTGTTTCCATTTGCTGGATAGTCTCCTCGAGGTTCCTCCTCTACCCATAAGCTACTGCTGCGGGATATTGTGATGATCCTGATGCAGCTGGATGTGGGTTAAGTGCATATTGAGATGGGCCAGGTGCATGACTGGGGGCTGAGCTGATTGCTCATTCCTCTAGCTCAGATTTGGGTGGTTCCTCTAATTGGGATTGTACGTGTTGGAAAATGGACCTGGAAAAGATTTAGAGATAAAATTAACAGAGTTAGATTGATCTAGAAGAACTTCCTTAAATGCTGGGATTGTAGGGCAATCACTAGTGACATGCCCTATTTCTTCACAGATATTGCATTTTTTTGGAATTTTCTGAACAACTTAAAGTTCATTCACTTTGTTATATCTATGGTTTCCAATTCTTAGAAAGCATAGACACTCTAGCATGCAAATCATCTACCTCTCTCAAGTTATATTTCCCCCCTCTAGTTATTTTTAAAGGTTTAGTTCTATCATGTGCATCTGAAACATCCCATGATTGGGCATTTTCGGACAGGTAATCAAAGTACTCGAAAATCTCTTATGGTTCTTTATTAAAGAACTCTCTATTGCACATTGTCTCCACGAATTGTCTCATTTTAAGCTGTAAACCCTCATAGAAAAAGCTTATTGTCCTCCCCACGATGAGGACAAGCATTGAGTAAATCCTTGAACCTCTCCCAGCACTGATAAAAGGTTTCAGTGTCTTTTTGGGCTAAATTCATGATCTGCCTCTTTAGTGCATTGGTTCTATGCATATGAAAGAATTGTTTTAAGAACTCAGTCTGCATCTCTTGCCATGTTCCCATGGACCTAGGCCTCAAAGAATTTAGCCAAGTCTTGGCTTTGTCTTTTAAAGAAAAGGGAAATAACTTGAGTCTGATCACTTCTTTAGTACAAGTTCGATCCATAAAAGTTGAACAAACTTCCTCAAATTATTTGATGTGCAAATATGGGTTCTCTAATTCCATCCAATGAAAATGAGGTATCAAGGGAATCATACCAGGCTTTAAGTTAAAGTTATTAGCATTCAGTGGTTGAATAATGCATGAGGGTGAACTAGCCCTAACAGGTTGCAAATAGTCTTTAAGAGTCCTGTTTTGGTTTACAGCTCTTCTCCCTTCATGTTCTTCTTCAGCCATGGTACTAAAACTATCAGAGGATGACTCAAGTGAGATTTATTCACAATCTGAGTATGTCACAGATTCTGTTCTAACCAGTATAGAGGAATGGTCACGCCTACAACAGACATACAAAATCCTAACACAAACACCAAAGTAACACCAAGGTTGGTGTAGAATGGTGGCAGGGCAGTAGTCAACCAATCTCAATTGATTTTTTAGTTATCACTCGGAATTAACACGAGGCAAACAAATCACAAAATAGACAATAAATAAATAAATGAAAAAATAATCAGGGTTAGAGATCACCAAAGTGTGAAGAGGTTCACACTTAGCCACCCTTTAACTCAGTTAAGCTGTGCCAGTTCTGTAAATTGCCATTAATCCCCGGCAACGGCGCCAAAAACTTGTCTCTCCTTTTAAGTTACCTCCCAAGTGCAGAAGGTGTCCAACTTGTGTATAGTAAGAGTCCTAAGGTCGATTTCACAGGGATTTTGGCAAATTCAGTGTTCTGTAATTATTAATTGGAATCAACAGGATTAAGAAAATCGAATGTTTAGCTACACAAAGTTACTTAAGGTTACTGGGCAAATTAGTGCACCCGTAAGCTTAAGGATTTGAAAATTATGTTTGCAGCCTCTCTGAAGATCCTGAATGAGGATAAGATGGGTTTGGATACACACTAAAAATTTGTATATAAAAAAAAAAACTAAAGAAACTCAACTCTATGCGTAGATGAAGAAGAAAAAGTGCAGTACTTAAAATCAAAGTTCTAAAACAGCTTTTAGACAAACACCTAGGCTACAGGTCCCCTTTTCACCAAGGGATTTCAGTGGAGGTTTGTATTCATAATTTCTATCAAATGCAATTTCAGTCAAAATTAAAGCATTTGGATGATGTATATGATTTAAGCACTAACAAAATATTTCCTGAATAATCTCAACAAAGTTCATATCAAATCATCGACCATTATGCAATTTGAGACTAGGGTCTGCATCATTTAAGCATTCACCGTGCCTTCAATCAATGATGAACCAACGAGGATACAGATGAAACCCTTGTCTCGGTATCTATGAGAATGACAGAAACTTATGGAGAATACAAGTTAAAACTGAAAAAGAAATCAAACCTCCAATTGAAACCCTACTGCGCAAAGGTTTCCCTTGACCTAGGTTACGAAAATTTCTCCCCCATCAAGTATGAAAACAAGCTATTAATCAAAGAGAAATACTGATCCATCAACCTCAGAAAAGAAAAGAAAAAAAAAACCCTAGATTGGAAGTAAAATTTTTCAAGTGATTTATGGACCTTGCCAAAAATCCGAACGTCCCCTTTTCGCACACCACTTCCTTCCTTTTAAGCTTTCCTTCTTCATCCTCTCCAATGCTCCTCTCTCTCTCTCTCTCTCTCTCTCTCTCTCTCTCTAGATTGTTGCTTTCTCCAATTCCATGAGGTTTTGTAAGGTGCGAAATCCAAAATGTAAGACAACAAGGGTTACGGCATGAGAGGGTTCTTTCTGCTCTTCTTTTTTTTTTCCCCCTAAGTGTCGAGTGACTGTGTAAGATAAGTGGCAGATAGTGTTTATTTCACATGTATTTCCCATTTTGACCTTGTGATGCTTTTGTTGTAAACATATGATATAAATATGCACATGTAACTCTTTTTAAGACCAAAATCCTTAGTTTACATGCTTAATTATCATTTTATTTCCACTTAATCAATGGTGGCTTGAGCGTTGATAAGGCATTCAAAAGCTCATAGATGAAATACAAAAAATAAAGAATTAAAGGAAAAGACAGAGATATACGTGGTTCAGCGTAAATCCATTGTGCTTGATCATTGTCCTATCTCTCATAGCCTCACCTATCTCTCAATACAATGGAGGGAATTAAGATTTTGATGGAGGTTGAAGAAGACTCCTTCCTCCAGGGGAGAGAAAATTTGAGGGGTCTGTGAGTAGTGAAATTTGTCTTAATCTGATGAGATTCCTTCCCCTTATAGAGGTATCTTTCCTTCTTTGGAGTAATTGACTTGCCTTATGTTTCTTTTTCCATTTTATGCATCTGAGACAACTTGCCTTATGCTAATAGAAACTATGAAATTGTGAATTGTGTAGTCTGGTTGTGAATCTCTGTGGTGGCCGAGGTAGGGGTGACACCCGCATGATGCGGGGCGAGGTGGCCCCTTCCCCACACCCCGCCACACACCATTGGGGGGGGGGGAAGCTTTTCAACCCTGCACCCCGCTCTTGGTGCCGAGGGGCGGGTTCGAACACCTCATCCCACATTGCTTAAGTATGACTATTGTATTACTTTGGCCTTCTATATAATGGTTGGCCTAGGAGGCCAAAGTAATTCAATAACTCGAATAAAAATTCAAATCTTCAATACATTGTATATATTTTATATAAATATATTTAATTTTTTTATTTAGCGGCGTGGGGCCCCGCTGGGGTTAGCTCGCCCCCACGCTTGCATGCGTTGGCGGGGTTGCTCGCCCGCCCACGCTAGGGCGGGGTAGTGGGGTGCGGCCCTCACTGCCCAACCCTAGGCCGAGGGCCCTATGGAGACTCGGGATTAAAATTGTAGTTTAGGTGTGATCTGTTGGAGTATCGAGAGCTCACAAAGAGCAAGACATATATTTGCTCTTCCAAATACAAAACTAAATTGTTTGATCTCTTCTTATCAAGTGTGAATGGAGTAGTTCAACGAACCTTTGCAGTTGCAGTTACATTTGGAAGAGAGATAGTCAATGAGGAGAAGATGACGTTTCAAGAAATAAAGAATAAACAATTCTAACTTTTTGAAGATGGCATTGCTCAATGTATGCTTAGCTTGTACTTTAGAAATTATATGATTGCATAGGACCTCAATTGTGACTTTTTGTCTCTTTTGGGGAACTATCTTGGATTTAATGGTTTTTATAGAAGAAAAGAGGACTAGCAAAGTTGTTGTTCATTATCTATCTCCTTCAATTTACTTACAGAAAAGCCAGTTAAGGGGAAGTGAAGGAAAAGTGTTCATCATCACACGATATTCTGCAGGAATGCATCAAATCGAAGACACAATTCATTAGCGAACAAGCTATGAGCCCTCAAAAAAAGAGAAAAAAGAACTAATCCAAATTTAACAATTTCACTAGATTGCTACACTTCAAAACCTCCATGTGGCTTTGGTAGGCTAACCACATGCAATCAGCATACCCAACATTGACACTACTCCAAGTCTCCACAATCCTCTTTGGAATACAATCAAAACACTCCAAATCCTGCTTCCATGTATGCACAAGTTACATACATCTTGAGTGAACCACAAGTTAACATGCATAAGCACCCAAATCAACCCAGTTCTTACAATGCTATTATTTCCATAATTTCAACAAGTAATTGCTGAACAGGCTTTGAGCATAATGAAAGTGAACTGAAAATGGTCCAGCAAGAGTACATTTCTAAATCATGTACAACTACAATTCCTTAGTTAGGTCGTTATCGCCTGACTAACCTAATTTGATCGACATGCTAGTCACTTCAATTTGGTTAAAAATGGGCTTAGCATATTGAAGCCTACAGTGTTGGAATTGCTGCAATTCGATCATGCATGGTTCTGGATTTATAACAAAGAGATGAAGGAATTGCCGCATTTCTTCGTAAGCTGTTTAATTGAGCAACAAGATGTGAGATTTGGACATGTCCTTGGGGGTAAAGGCGTTTGGTCTCTTTCAGAAAAGCAAGTTGCTCTCTTTTGGAGTTAAAATTATCCTGATTAAGCATGTTTTAAATACTATGCCTATTCATGTACTTTCAATGTTGAATTTGCCAAAGGGGGTCATGTCATCAATTAAAAGAACATTTTCAGATTTGTTATGGGGTTCTTCGATGGAAAATAAAAAGAGAAAGCAGATTTCTTGGAGGAATATTTGTTTACCGGTAGAGGAAGGGGGACTAGGGATAAGGGACATGGTGGAGGTTCAAAATTCATTGTTGATGAAGTTCGCCTGGAAATTAATTATGGGAGGTTCGCTATGGTCGAATTTTTTCACAGCCAAATACGTGGGAAACTCACATATTTCATCGGTTATGTCCTTGGGGAGAGGTACTCAGTTTTGGAAAGGGGTTATGCGGCTCATGCTAACTGTGCTATGTAACTCGAGATAGATGATCCGGAATGGAAATGTCAATTTTTGGCATGATAACTGGTTGGGAGAGGGAACAATAGCCGCAGAGTGCTCGGTGAGGGGGGATGTGAGTTTGAAGCTACGGGAGGTGATGGAAGGAAATGGTTGGAATATGGTGCTTTTGAGATCCCTGGTTGATGAATCTATGTTGAAAACAATGATGCAGTCGAGGGTTATCTTACTGGAGGGGGTTGATGTTTGTTTTTGGAAGCACTCCGTGGATGGGGGAATTTACTACGAATTCGACATGGAATTTAATTTGAAGTCAGGGAATTGTTTATACATGGAGGAGGTGGTTGTGGAAGGAGTACGTGCCAACAAAGACGTCTTTCGTGTGTTGGAGAGCTAGAAGGAAAGCATTACTTGTGGATGATGTGATCCAACATCTTGGCATTCCGATGGTGTCAAAGTGCTGTTGTTGTGTTGAACCAAAAGTAGAAACCTTAAATCACATTCTCTGGGAAGGAGAGGGGGCGAAGAAGACTTGAAACTATTTTGCAGCAATTTGTGGTGTTCGGGTGCCTATCTTTCGAAGCTAGGAAGGTGCGATTACATTCTGGTGAGGGTGAGTGTCTAGCTCCTCGTAGGTGGGACAGATTAGAGGGGTTCTTCCAATTATTATTACCGGGGCACTATGGCGTTTTCGATGTTCATCTCGCATGGAAGATAATCAATATGATTGGAGAAGAATTATCCGATTGGTGAAAGTCACTTTGATTGAAACATCCTCCAGGTTGCGGCAGTTCAGAAAAATGGAGTCTAATGATTTGTGTGAGATGTAGGAATTAAATTGTCCCATTGTTCCAATTCTTGTAGCAGTGTTGAGATTGATTAAATGGATGGCCCTAGATGTGGGATGTGTAAAATGCATGATCCTGAGATGTCGGGTGGTGGAGGAATTATTTGGGATGCACAGGGAAGAGTATTGGCAAGAGTTTCTCATTTTTATGGCCAAGCAATGAACATAATTGTGGAGTGTCATGCTTTACTTGATGGGTCATGAATGTGTCGTTCGTTTGGCGTGAGAGATTTTTTGGTGGAATCTGATTTGAGTGTCATCGTTGGATGGCTAAAATTGGGTACTTGTAAATATTGGTTTATATGGAATTTCTGGGAGGAAATAAAAATGCTTGCTCGTCTTTCAACATTGTTTTAGAGAAACCAATATGGTTGTGGATTTCCTGGCCAAAGAAGGAATGAAAGGAAGGGTTATAGATTTTATAGGAAAAGATCATGTGCGAGGAAAATTTCGGGGTTTAGTTTGCTTGGATAGATTGAGTTTTCCTATTTGAACTTGATGTAAAGTTTTTATTTGATTCTTTGTAATCATGGTTTTTCCTCCTTCTCAGTGAGGGTTTTATAATAAGAGGCTTAGACCTCGCCTTTTATTAAAAAAGAAAAAGATAAAAAAGGCGTTTCCTCCTTTGGTTGGCGCTTAAATAACCACTTCGACTTCAATAGGACCCTGAAGAAAAGTTTAGGTGGTAATTCTACATTTCAAGAATTTCATAAGAACTTTCCATCAAGGAATACAAATTATAACTACAAGAGACAAAAAGTCTTAAAAGAATAATCCTTTCACTGTCCATGATGAGAAAAAATAAAAACAAAGATTTAAACAATCACAATGGCATTCCATAAAAGTAATGTAGCATTAGAATGCTCTAGCATTTCCACCAGTTCTTAGAACAACTCCACTGAATTTGTGTAAATTACTTGTAACTAACTCTGGTGTTGTAAATAGCCAATTAGGTAATTTCTTCATTTTATATATATAGACTCACATACTTTGTAAATTAATTCAAATGCAATTAATTCATTTCAAGTCCTTTGTTTTGGTTTCTCTCATTTTCTGATATGGTATTAGAGAAATAAGCTCTGTTGCTGCACATCTTCTTTCTTTCTTTCTTTCTTGTTTCCTTTCTTTTTCTAATATGGCGGTTTCTTCTGCTCCAATTCCGAATCCCAATGAGGATTCATCTACTCCTTAGTTTCTTCAAAATGGTGATAATTTAGGCACTTGTTACGATGGAAAAGGGAGAAACCCTAATTTCGATAGAAGAGATGGGAAGAAGGGGTTGGGTTCGATTAAGGGAGATAAAAAGGAGAGTTATGTACCGTTTATGAGATCAGGGGCCAAGGTTTGTGCCAACACTTAAAGGAAAAGGAATCTAGAAGCTGCATTTCATTTAATTGTTAATTGCATTTACTTTACATTTCATTTGGATTTGTATTTCATTTTGTTGCATTTACTTGTAATTTTGATAGTTATCACTTGCAAATATTGCTGGGGCCCACTGTTTAGCAGAATCTGTTATGGTTCCTCTATAAGGAACATTGCCTATGTATTGAAGGGATATCTGGAATATTAATACAAATTTCATTTTCTTCATCTTCTCTCTAACCTTGGAGGCCCTCTCCCCTCGAAGTGAGAATTCCCTAATTTTCCATCTTTAGGATAGGTTTGGGGGGTGAGATGAGAATTTTGTGTTTTATTTTAGAGTTTAAAATATTATTTTTTAGTTTTGAAATTTGAAAAAGTTGATTTATGATTTGAAAAAAGTGTATTGAGATTTGAAAAAGTTGAATTGTTTATTATATTTTATATGGAGATTTGAAAAAGGTGTAATGATGAGTTGAGATGAGATGAAAATTTTTGAAAAATCTTAGCTTCCAAACCTATCCTTAGTGTTACAGCACCATTCTTGTCACGCAGCTTTTGTCTGGTGACAATTATCATATGTGGAAACGTTTTATGTTGATGGCCTTGAATGTCAAGAAGAAGGTTGGTTTCATAAATGGAGCATTGCCTCCACCTCCTGAAGCTGATCCTATAATCCTGTTAAGCAAGACACGCTACAATGATATGGTGGCTTGTTGGTTGCTGAATTCTGTATCTAAGGAAATAGCGTCTAGTATAATTTTCATCAGTAGTGCAAATTGGAATGATCTGAAAAAGTGATTTTCTCAAACAAATGGGGCTCACATCTTTGAACTGAAGTCAAATATTGCTGCTTTTGTTGAAGAACAACAATATGTAAGTTCCTATTACACTCGACTCAAGGGGTTATGGGAAGAACTTAGCATATATCAGGCATCACAAACATGTACGTGTGGTTGTAAATGTTGTGCTATGCAAAGTATTGCAGAAGCCCATCAACAAGAACTTGTGATGAAGTTCTTGATATGACTTAATGATACTTTTGAATATGTGCATGTAAGAGTTTTATTTAAACTCTATGTCCTACACACCCATATCCTGATGGGTTTAGAATAACTTAATACTTATCACTTAATTGATGAGTCAAATGAGATAAGATTAACTCCAATAAAATAAGATTAAGCTATATCTAATCACAGTGGGACACAAAGTCTCTAGATTTCATGATGGCTGGAAGTCTATAAATAGTACTGAGGGTTTAAGGGTTCTCACCTACAACATCATTGTGCCTCTAGCCATCATGAGATACTTTGAGGTAAAGTTGTTAGGACGATCCTTCTCTCATAGTTAGTAAAATTCTTCATCAAATTATTGTGGATCATAGAAAATCGAAGATCCTTATATTTAATGTTTCATGTTAAAATAGATACAATGTGGTATCAAAGCGTCAGTCAGGTTATAGATTTTTTTATGATCTCGATAAAATATTGTATATGCCCGTGCCTCTGTTTGTTATTTCTTTTCGGTCAAAGACAAAAACGCAAGCTGTTTGAGAATTCTAAAGGAATGTCCCACCAATTCATAAAATTGTAGTTTTGGTTTTGCATATGTAAAATTTTCATATTGGTATTATGCATGTTTCGGATTTAACTGTGAACCATGCTTTTTGTTGTCTGTATTATGTCTGAGATGGAATTAGAGGGAATTGAGGAAGGGGCCACCGTGTGTAGCGTGAGGTGGCCGGTGTAACCGTGCCGATAATTCGACACGTACGGTGGCGTAAAGAGGGCGGAGTAAGGGGCTGTGAAGCCCCGAATTTGTACTGTCGTTAGTGGTTTTCCTTTGTTTCTCCTCAAGTTGGTTGGTAGAAAAACATGAGGGATGTTTGGCTCTGGGAGAAGGCTGAGAACCTCCTCCGCGACGCCTCTGTGATAGTGCCGCAGAAGGCAGTGGCCGTGGAGCTGATTATAGTAAAAAAAAAAAAGAAGAGGAGTATAACCTTGAATGGAGGTGGACATCGGTGGTGGGAGGAGGCTGGGGATGCCATGCTGTCTTCTCCTCGCCGGTGACGTGCACCGTTGTGCCAAACCAAGGTAGTTTAAAAAGTTTGGTGCGGCGCTGCTTGGATGAAGAAGAAGAAGGAGGCGTCTGTCTAGGGTTTTCGATGTAAAGGGCTTGGGTATGGGCCAAGTCGTGGGTTGCGGCCTAGTCCAAGAATAAGTTGTAATAAGGGTATGGGCCAATACAGTGGGCCAAAAAATTGGCCTAACACAAAAAAGAAAAAGAAAAAACTGAGTGAGTGGGCCAACCAGATCAAAGGCCATCGTCTGACCAGACCCTTGTCTCCTTTTGAACCGGGTTTCGGCCTGGGTTTACTGGACAGGTCCGGTTCAGACCCGGATCGATCAAATTATAATATAATATAATATTATTATTTTAATATTACTTATTAAAAAATTTTGAAATTTTATTTTTCTTTTATGTGCATGTTCTTATTGTTAAATACATGTATAAATTATTTAATATTTATTTTTGGCTCTTTTTTAAATTATTGTTATTATGTCATATATAATTGTTTATTCAATATAGGGCAAATTATTTACACTAAAATTAAAGAAAAGATTGGTTGCCCAAAGGTACAAGATTTTCTTAAATTTTTGTGAAAAATCATTAAACTCCATAGTAAGGTGGATATAGTGGAGTGAACAATTTTGTGTGTCAAGATATACTCCAAAAGGTGGATTTTGATGACACTACTAGTACATCTATTAAAGAAAAGTTGGAGTGAACAATTTGTGAGTCAAGATCTACTCCCAAATGAGGATTTTGATGACACTACTAGTTCATTCATTAAAGAAAAGTTGGAGTGAACAATTTATGTGTCAAGATCTACTCCCAAAGGAGGATTTTGTTGACACTACTAGTTCATCCATCAAAGTAAAGTTAGAGTGAATAATTTGTGTGTCAAAACCTACTCCCAAAGGAGGATTTTGATCTTTGTGTGTCAAGATCTACTCCCAAATGAGGATTTTGATAACCCTACTAGTTTATTCATTAAAGTAAAGTTGAAGTGAACAATTTGTATGCCAAATGAGAATTCTGGCTATACAGCGAGTTCATCCACATAATTTAAGGTTGGTGGGAACACTTTGTATGCTAGAGTTTACTCTCAAATGAGAATTATGATGATATAAGTAGTTCATCTACAGAATTTAAAATTGGAGGGAACATTTTGCGTGTTGGGGGTTCAATTCCAAAGGAGGATCTCGATGACACTATTAGTTCATCCATAATGGCTTAAATTCTGTTATTGTTTGTGAGTGTCGAACTCAAAGCATTAATTTGATTAAAATGTTTTTCGTATAGTAAGTATAGGAATATCTTTACAAGGTTTCCTGTATAGAATGAACTCTAGTTTAGAGAAACATGAGCATGCAAAATTTATACTAAGTTTTAGAAACATGAGCACGCCAAGTCTAACATCAATTATTACTGAGAAAAGTGATAAGGTTCAGAAAAATACAAAGTTTAAGAAGAGAATTAATTACTACATAGAAACTATATGAATTTCTTAGTTTTGTACATAATAGTTTACTTCAGAGGCATTATTATTTCATTAAAATAATGAGATATGAACAAGTTGGTAGCATAATTGTTAACTAGATACAAATTTATTTTGTTAATTTGTATGAAAAATCATTTGTTAATTTGGTAGCATGACGGTGATGAAAATATAACAATTGTGTCAATTGAAGTTTGAAAGAAACAAAGACGCATAAAGATTTAAGTGCCCTAAGCATAAGATATGATTCAAAGGGAAGGGTAAACCTTTTTTTGTATAAGTTTCGAATCAGATCTTATACATGTTTATACATTCTTATTAGATTAAACTCGAGCGCAAATGGTCATATTTTTTGTCTGTATAAGTTTCAAATCAAATCTTATAAATGTTGATACTTATTTTAGAGGTTGAACTTGAGCACAAATGTTCAAGTTTTTACATTGTTTCAAAATGCCATTTAGGTTTGTTCCATTTTTTCCTTCCAATAAAATTTTTATTTGTCATGCCTTCATAATAGGGCTTTTTGTTAAAAGTTTTTCGTTTACATTCATGAGACATGTATTGAAACCAAATGAAAAATGATTTATGAAAATGTTTTACAATTTGTGGCATAGAATATGAAACATAATTTGTGAAGTAAAATTTTAGAGAATATCTCCAAGAAAAGTTATAGAGATTAGTAAATAAAATCTTTTCCACATTTAGATTTTCTAATCTCAGGATGTGTGTTGATTTATATAAAAGGAAAACAAATCAAAGATATTAACAAAAGATGGTACAAGGAATAAAGAGTTTTTGGAGATAATGCATATAGACGCATGTAAGCCTTTCTCTCTCTAATATTTGATAGATAGAAGTATTTCATTACTTTTATAGATGATTTTCATGGTATGAATGTATCTATCTGTTACATGAGAAGTCTTAAGCCATTAGTAATTCTTGAGATACTTCTCATGGGGAGGAATTGCAGTTAGATAAAAATGTGAAAATCATTGAATTATATTGAAGTAGTGAATGCTAGGAAAAGTATTATGAATCAAGCCATAACCGTGACCTCTTTTGTTAACTTCTTGAAAAGATGTGCAGTAAAATTATTAAAGACAATGGCATAGATCTTAAATTTTTTTCTCAGTAAGTAGTCTCAAAGACTTATTTTGAGTTGTGAAGTGATAGGATACTTAATTTTAGGCATATACATGTATGTATAGTCAATCTAAAGTAAGAATTTACAATCCAAATGAAAGAAAGTTGGATCGTATAATAGTCAATGGGTACATTATTAATTACTCAGGGAGATCTAAGTGATTTAAGTTGTATTGTCTCTATTCATAGTTTGAATTTTGAGAAAATTCAAATGTCAAATTCATTTTGGTTGGCAAAATCAATGGGAGTATAGAAACTAAAAATGCGATTGTTGTGAAGTACATTCTTGTACTTCAAAAATGCTTATAGTTTGTTTTATGATTATCTTAATGATAACATGAAATAACATGTAAATGATCATTTACATAATCAGAGAAATACCACTAAAAAATTGGCAATGGAGACATCAGAATAGGTAACCTCATGTTATTTTCTTGATTTGATTTTTAATTAGCTTACATGGTGTATTTTCAAAAGTTGAATTTGACATGGAAATAAATGATGGTTCGCATATGTTTTCACAAGTTATAGAAATAAGTGATTTTATAAAAGACCGATGCATAAAAGAGTGATTGAAATCCATGAATCAATGTAAAGTCTATAATTTCGTCTGAATTGTCTAAAATGTATAAACAATCGAATGTAAATGGGTGTTCGAGACAAAACCCTGACTTTAAAGACAATGCTGAATGATATAAAGTTAGACTTGTAATTAAGGATTTCATTTAGAAATGAGCATTCATTAGAAAGAGATTTCTAATAAATTCAAAAAAACTCATAAGGATCACTATGACATTAGTAGCTCATTATGGTATAGAGTTATATCAAATAGATGTAAAAATAATTATAGAGTGAAAGCCTGAAGTCTACAAGAAACGAATAAAATAATTATTTAGAAAAGGTAACAGATTTTTTAAAAATTGGTATAAAAAATTTGATAATACCAATACTATTTTTGAATTTAAGAAAAATATTTATTGTTAATGTATATACCCTAAGATCAGTGGGAGTATATTTGTATTTATGGTCATGATGTATACGACTTTTCTGCCACTACAAAAAATGTAAGAATTATCGGCGATTGTTGATGCGCCGGTAAAAATATATTATTACCAGCGCTTATTGTTTACACCGGTAAATAATTGAATTTTTCGGCGTTTATATTGTTACGCCGGTAATAATATCTAGCTTTGGCGGAGTTTAAAAAACCGTAAAAAATATATCAATTTTATGTCGGTAAATTAGCTATTTCCTGGCATTTATATTCTTGCGCTGGTAATAATATATAGCTTTGGTGACATTAAAAAAAGGCCAAAAAGTGATCAAATTTATGCTGATAAATTATTGAGTTTTCTAGCGTTTATATTGTTACACCGGAAATAATATATAGTTTTTTTGGGGTTTAACAAAATGTAGACAATTGATTAATTTTACGCTAGTGAATTAATAATGTTCCGCTGTTTATATTGTTACACCGATAATAATATATGGCTTTGGCAACATTTAAAAAAATGCCGACAATTGATCAAAGGACTTGAATAATGATTTTTCTTTATAAATCACTAATTATTCATTCAAAGAATGGGTCATGAACCAAACTAGTATAGGACATCTTACTAAGATTCACAACTTCCAAAAAGAGTAGTAAAACTAATGCATAATCCATCACTTCACCTAACACCCAACTTCAAAACTCTTACAATCTATTCCAATTCCAACTTAGCAAAAAGGAGCAAACGTCGATATATGGCATAACCATAAATATTATCTCAATTAAGGAAAGTTGCATATACCATTAAACTAAAATATTAATATAATTTGAGATTTTTCACTTATAATCCCCTCAATCCTTGTTCTCGTCGGCCAGTATGACTGTGGTTTGTAGTATGACATTAAAGTTATGTTTCTAAATAACTTTAAAAATGAAGTTTATGAATGAGACATCATTCGTAATTGGAATTGCATTTTAATACCAAGACGATGATTGTTAAGATTGTCTTACTATAGTTGCATAGAATTTTGGAAGATTTTACATTAAGAATTGTTGTTCAATAGATACTTTAAAAATAAAATTTGACAGGCTCAGTACTTTATAGTGTCCTCGAATTGATTAGGTTGGTAAGAAAATTTTGTATATGATTGTTATAAGAAATTGATGATTGCGCAAATTTGTATAGGTTGAATATCAATTTTTTAGTTGGCATTTTTGGTTGTTGCCAAAGTAACCCAATGATATTTGACTCAAAAGTTATGAAAAGAGTGCAAAGTTATTTGCAAGAAATTAAAAACTATATTGTTGCCTTAAGAAGAACCGATACTCTTAAGGTATCTGGATATTCAAATCCTGCTTTGTGGGATTACTCTAATGTTGAAAAATACAATTATGGTTATATATTTTGCTATTTAGTAGAGTTATTTTATGAAAAAGTGTAAGGCAAATCTTTTACTGCTTCATGTGCAATACAGACTGAGTTTGTGGTATGCTTTAAGGCCACAATATATGGTATTTGACAGAGGAAACTTATTTTAGGACTTGAGATTGTTGACTTATAGCCAAGTCGCTAAGAAAGTATTGCAAGAATTTCTCAGAAAATTTTTTCTCAGAATGAAAAGTTTTTAATGAAATTTTAAATATCTAAATGTTAAGGAGAAAGTACAGAAACAAATATTTCCATAACAACAGTGTGCTAATGCCTTTAAAGGACATGTTGAAAAGATGGGTCATATGCTTATACCCATGATGTGAACATGTTAAAGAGATCATTGATATGCTGAGTATTTTGTTGCTAGACATTGAAAGATATCTATTATGGTTTTTTATGTTTTCTTGTCTTTCCACTTTATATGTGCATTAAATGGTGTAAATGAATGATGACAACATAATATCTACAATAGACATGAATTGAAACCTAATGCATTACAATATTAGCCTTAATTATCCCAATTAAAGATCTTGTTAAATTAAGTTATTGATGTTGTGGTACATGGAAGAGAATTTGTTGGTCATATAACAGAGGACTATTATGACTCGCATTGATAGCTGGTTTGACATTGATATTATGGAACTCATGTAATGTATTATGAGTCATGAAACTTTTTTGGAAATGAACTTGCGTAGTATAGTTACTTTTCTGCAATAAAGCCATGAATAGAAAATATTATTTTATGGGCGTATGGGCCAATGGGGAGAATGTAAGAGTTTTATTTAAACTCTATGTCCCACACACCCATACCCTGATGGGTTTAGGATAGCTCAATACTTATCACTTAATTGATGAGTTATAATGGGATAAGATTAACTCCAATGAGATAAGATTAACTCTATATTTAATCATAGTATGACACAAAATCTCTAGATTTCTTGATGGTCTGAAGTCTATAAATAGTACTGAAGGGTTAAAAGTTTTCTCTCACCTACAACATCGTTGTGCCTCTAGCCATTGGGAGACATTTGGATGCTATATTGTTAGGACAATCCTTCTCTCATAGTCATTAAAATTCTTCAACAAATTAGAGATGGAGAAATGCATGTCTTTCAGTTATTATTGTTTTATTATTGTGGGTCATAGAAAATCGAAGATGCTTATATTTAATGTTTCATGTTAAAATAAATAACAGTGCATGCTCAGATAATTCTGCAAGATCCATTACCACCTTTGAACAAATTCTTTTCCTTGATTACCCGTGAGAAAAGACAAAGGGGAATTTGTTCTATACCCTTGCCAAGTATAGAGTATGGAACTTTGTTTTCTTGTACAGGATCTACTATTGGTTCAAATATTGTATATATAAAATTAGCCAACAAGAACACATCTTTTCTTATAGAAAAGACAAACCCATTTGCATGCGTTGTGGCCTAACTGGGTATACTATGGATAAGTGTTACAAGTTGCATGATTATCCATCGAGGTACAAGTTTAAAGGTAACAGAAGCTCTACTGTAAATCAAGTTGTTACATCAAACGCAATCAATGACTTTTCACAAATTCCTTTCACGCAAGAACAATGCAAACAACTTCTCAACTTGCTAAATTCTCAGAGTGCTAATGAATCTTCTGCTAACAATAGTTCAGCAGAGACTTCAACATAGCTTCATCAGTTTCCAATCTTTCAGGTATATGCTTGTCAACTACTCATGCATGAAATTCCTCACACTATATTTTCCAATTCACAAACAGTTCATCATTCTTTCCTTTACTAATACTACCTTACGTAAAAATTCTATACCTTGGGTCATTGACACTGGAGCTACTGACCACATGCTCCGCTCCATTTAGCTTCTCACATCTATTACATCTATTGTTAATAGCTTTGTTAAACATCCAAATGGTAACCAAGTTCCTGTATCACATATAGGTACAGTTCAAATTTCTAATAAACTCACTTCGAAAAATGTCTTATGCGTGCTATCATTTTCCTTCAATTTGATATTAGTTACTCAACTTACCTTTGCTTATGGAGGATGATTTGACTGGGCAGAATGAAGCATGGTGTTTATTTTTTGCTACAAGAATCTCGCGTACCCAATAAAATTTCTACTGAACCTTCTTTTGAAATTTGTAACCTTTCTTCTGTTGTATCTACTTGTTTTGATCTCTGGCATTATAGGCTTCACAGATATCTTATGCTAGAGAGTCTTTACTAGAAAAGTTTGTACCTTGTATCAAAATGTGAAATAAATCTCATTGTAAAGTCTGCCTTTTGGCTAAATTCCATCGTATACCTTTCTCTGTAAATAGTCTGCTAGTACTTTTTCTTTCCAATTAATACATTATGATATGTGGGGGGACCATTCCCAATTGTTGCCTTAGATGGATTACATTTCTCTTAACCATTGTAGATGATTTTACTAGCTACACTTCAGTAATTTTGATGAAACAGAAATATGACACTAGGCCACTTTTACAAACATTTTTCATGCTTGTTGAAACTCAATTCAACACTAAAACCAAAACTTTACATTTTGACAATGGTGTTGAGTTTCTTATGTATACTTTTTATAATGCCGAAGGTGTCATCCATCAACTTTCTTGCGTATCTACTTCACAAGAAAATGGTTTGGTTGAGAGGAAGCACCAATATCTCTTGAAGGTGGCTAGAGACTTACGCTTCCAAGTCCTTCTTCCATTACATTTTTGGGAAGATTGCATACTCAGTATTGCATACTTGATAAATAGAACTCCAACTCCATTACTCTTATACACCATATGAGATGTTATTTTCTAGTATACCTTCTTACTATCATTTACGATTATTGGGATCCCTATGTTATGCATTTACACTTGATATCCCTTCGCTGTTAAGGGATATAAGCTATATGACCTTGACTCCAAGTCTATTTTTGTCTCCCGTGATGTCATTTTCCATCAAAATATATTTCCTTACAAGTCAATTGCTTCTAAGCCTATTTCTTCTTATAATGATCCTTTTTTGGTTCTTCCTAAATCCATTTATGTACAAAATGATACAAATAATCCTACCACTTCTAAAAATACCTCTTCAGATATATCTTGTAACAATCCTTCAATTCTTCCACGCAGATCCACTAGAATTAGAAATACCCCTTCTTACTTTCAGTCTTATCATTGTCAATTAGCTTCATCTGCTACATGTAATATTTTGAATGACACAGGTAATCCTCATTCTTGTAACACCCCACTTTAAAGCACCTTAGGACTTAACCATAGTAACCATGACCCGAGCCTAGTAGAAGTTGTGATCCTTGAGAAAAAAGAAATTTTTCTTTGGAGTTTGAGTTGGCAAAGAAACTTACACCATTGGTTTAATTAGTATTTTTAGAGAATTCTAGTGCTATATTAATTTTGAGAAAAGGTGCCAAGAGGCCAATGGCAGAATGACAATTGGCAAATTGGAGATTTGTCACTTTGGTGGGCTAAGTAACTTGGTTAAAATACTAGATGGATTTGAAAAAGACCTAATAGTTGGTTAAATAGGGGCCCTAGCTTATTAAGATAAGAGGGTTGAGGATAGACTTAAGACTTTAGGCCCAACTTAATAGACACAAGACCATATGCCCAACTTGGTAGACTCAAGGCCATAGGTCCAACTTAGTAAATACAAGACTATTGGGCCAAACTTAGTAAGATCCAAGACTATAGGCCCAACTTAGTAGGAGCCAAAACTAAGATCCAATTTAGTGAACTATTGAGGCCAAGGAAAGGCCCAATAAAATATGAACTTGGGGGCCCAAGGAAAGGTCCCCTTGAAGGTCCACACAAAAGGATTGAATAATTGGTCTAATGGGAATTCAACACTTATTTGTTCAGACGATCCTAGTAAAACAATTTGATTTAAAATGCCACCATATCCAATGTCGGAGGGATCAATTTCAACAGCTTTGAAAGAATTAAAAAGATGAATACAAAGACAAGGTAGGGTCTTGACATGAGTTTTAATTTGCTTAAAAATGGGAATATGGATATCTGACTAAGGAGGTGGATTAGATTGTAATCTTTCCAATAGTGGTTTACAATGTTTCCTGAGGTCTTTATAGAACCTAGAAACATAATTTAATGATCCAAGAAACGTTTGTAATTGGGTTTTATCAGTGATGACATCAAAGAATTTATTAGCAAATTTGATGGATCTATTGATAGGTTGAATTTGCCTTCATGTATATCATAATCAAGGAAACGAATCTTGATTTGATATAATTTAATTTTCTTACCAGAAACGACAAGACCAATCTTTCTTTTGATGACTTCCAGAAACAAATACAAATGTTTCTGGTGTTCACCAATAGATTTAGAGTATATAAGGATATCATCAATATAGACAATGGTAAAATGACTGAATGAATTGAAAATATCATTTATGATAATTTGGAATTCACTAGGTGCATTTGTAAAGCCAAATAGCATAACATTCCACTCATAATGTTTTAAGGGAGTGGTAAAAGTAGTTTTGTACCTATCACATTCACTAATCTGGATTTGCCAGAAACCAGATTTCATATCAAACTTAGAGAAAGCTGAAGTGTGACTAAGTCTATGGCTCAGGTTATGCTTATTGGGAATGATATACCTAATCTATTCTAGCACTTTATTCAAAAGTTTGTAATTAATAACTAAGCAAGGAGTCC
The DNA here is from genome assembly GCA_003123785.1 of Pterocarya stenoptera. NCBI lineage: Eukaryota > Viridiplantae > Streptophyta > Magnoliopsida > Fagales > Juglandaceae > Pterocarya > Pterocarya stenoptera. The sequence continues at coordinate 6,124 of QEOT01123279.1, read as the reverse complement.
TTCTCTCAATCTCAGCATTTTTCTGAACTAGAAAGCAACATAAAACCATGGTGACTTACTATACCTAATGATATTCTTAGCAAGCAGGTCATGGATTTTATTTTTGTAAAATTCTAAAGTTTTAGTACTATTCATTTGAATAGGTCTGGTTTTAGTTAGGTAAATCAACAAAAAATATATATGATCATAATTAGCTGTCGAAACTGCAAAGCATGCGCGCATGAATCAACTTCATCCCGACATGAGCAGCTACTTACTTCAGCGTCAGTTCGCTTCCATGACTTCAGCCTCTTCACATGAATTACCAGCTGATCAATATTTCAACCGTTGAGGATGTTCAGGAATCAGTAGCATGCATGCGTCACTCTGATATGTCGGACATATATATATAGTCAAGAAGTTAGTAAACTACACAAACAGTTAGAATCCAGATAGCAAATGATCCTCCGATTCAGTATTGATGTTTCTGCGTGCATCATGTATGTGTATAAAATTCTACTCATCATCCCTATACTACAGACTACACATGATTTTTTTTCCTACCAAATCATGTGTCATGTGGTGTGGATGATGAGTAGAACAATTCATTTAATTTAGCGAGAACAAAAAAACAATTAAAAAATTAAATATGATGTGTGGTGTAAAGATAATAAATAAAAAGAATATATATATATGTCACCAATATTTTCAATAAGAACAAATATTTAAGGAGCCAACAACCCTAGCTAGGCATTATGCATGCATGCTCATGTGTGCATTTTTCTTTGCTGTCTTATGGATGAGAATAGTTTTACATTACTCACCGAATTCTAGCTTTGTCAGAAAGAGTACTGCAATATTAATATTGGCGATCAGATCAATCGTTTACGTTGAGCTTGAAAATGATATCTTGCGTTTAGTGAATGCATGTGAACACAGACTTATATATTAAACTAGGTATTGTACGTTGGGATTGTCGAAGGGGCTTCCATTATATATATACATACATGATACATTTATATATATATATATATATATGGGGTAAAGCATAGCAGTTGTCACTGTTTTCAATGGCAAAACTTCATATAATAAACTTTTATTATTTTATTGTACGTTGTAGTTGTCTCAGATTCAGCAGATGAGGTTTCAAAAAAAAAAAAAAGATTCAGCAGATGAGATAATATATATTCTTTTGTTACCTATAAAAAAAAAATATATATATATATATTCTTTTGTTTTTTTGCGATTAATTAATATGTTTCCTATTTTGCATCTACAATTATTAAGCAACAGTCACACTCTTTGTTTATCAAATAATCATAATGACAGTACGTAGTTGACGATTTTTTTTTTTTTTTTTTTGAAAGGAGTAGTTGACGAAGTTTTTTTTTTGAATCAGAGTAGTTGACGAAGTTGATTAGGCATAAACCCAGCTCAGAAAGAAAAAGCATAAAACCCAAATCGATGTACGTAGTACTCAGCCACCAATATACCTAAATAAAATAACCTAGATAGGTTGGCTGCCTTAAGTCATTATAATTTATACTGCTCTAGTGATCACTAATAAGTTAGGCTGCATTGATTAGGGGTGATAATTTGTACTTGTATTAATTCTGAGTATTAGATTATATAGATTAATTTGGACACAATCTGTTAAATTAAACGGATTATGCCTTAAAGTTCTAGCACGATCCATATAAATAACAAATGACACGACATGACCCAAATAATCCGATTAGTACTTAATTTTTTTTTTTTGTTAACTTGAACATCACTCGTATAGCTTATTTTATATAAATAGGTTGACCTATCCCATATTTTTATTTTGACTAGATTAATATGATTTCATATATCACGAAGACAACGATATAAATCATTATCAATCATAATTGGATTTATTATAAAATATTTTATGATTAATATCCAAACTAATAACATATAAAATACTTGATATTTCCATAAAATAATTAAGTAGCCGAATATTAATATTGATATTACATTTCTACAACAATAGATGCACATAAAACTAAACAACTAAAAAATTTAAAAATAGAATTTATTTGTTTTATACGGGTTGATTGCAGATTTGTAGGTTAATCTACAATTGATCCAAATCCATTTATATCAAACCCAACCTCACTTATTTCACGTCGTGTTCCTGTTTTGTTCACGTATGTGTCATATATTGTGCCACCCTGACATCAACTATCAATGCAAAATCTTTAGTTTTATTATTCCAAAATTTGAATTTTTTTTTCGCAATAAATTTTTAGATTAATTCATGCTAAGTAATATTTATTTAAATTATTTCATTGTATAATATGCAATTAAGTAAATATGGGGGCATATGGAACGTCTTCTCAGGGAATGGAACTTATAACTCGATCCAATGAAAAAAAAAATTCAGTGGAACGCTGGCAGCTGCATGAGGGTAAATGCTCATCCTAACTTTGATGAAAAATGATATAAACAACCTCTAAATATATAGATCTTATATAAACTCTATATAAAAAAAAAAAAAATAACAAGATACACATTTTTACAAAAGCTTACGCAATGCTTTTGCATTTGGACTTGTGCTAATCTTACTCTTTTACTTTTGGACAATAATACTTTTACACTTTCATTACTACCGTTTTACTATTTATTTTTTTTTTTTTTTAATATGTATTAAACATATCAGAATATGACCTTCTTACATAATCTAAAAGAAAATAAATTCAATAAACTAATTAAATAATATAATTTAATTAAAAATAAACTCAATTTTATAAAAATTGACATCGTTTTACTCTTTAAGTGAATTTTTATAAAATTGAATTTATTTTTAATTAAATTACATGATTAGGTTGGTTGGTTGAATTTATTTTCTTTTAAATTATGCAAGATCATGTTTTGAAATTTTTAATTTTAATTTAAAAATATAAATAAATAATAAAACAATAGTAAAAAAAAAATATAAGAGTATCATTGGGCCATTGGCCTTTATTTTTCATTTTTTTATTCAACTCCACTTGGGAGAGAGAGAGGGGGCCTCGAATGGTGAGCAATGTGATAGATGCGGACCGCGGTGACTAGGGGTGATAAATGGTTGGTCCGGACCGACCAGGCCGAGATTGAGACCGGTCAGTCTCGATCTATGTTTTAGAGGAGCGAAAAGTTTCGGTCAGGTACTGGTCCAGAGTTTTTCTACCTCGGACCAGACCGAATGAAAAAAAAAAATATTATATATATTATTTATATAATAATTATGCAATTTATTTTGTAATTTTCATCTAACCTATCACCATTAACAATATAAAATCTTAAATATGTTATTAACACTTTTTAATATTCTATCAATTGACTAATATATAATATCAATTAGCTAATTATATAGTAATTAAATAAATTAATAATGTAATTTTCACATAATTTATTATCATTGACCATATAAAATATATTTTTATTGAGTTAGTTACATAATCCATATTAATAAGTTACTTAATTTTAATTTAGTATTTTAAATAAAATTTTTAATTAATTGATTTAAAAAAAATAAAATAAAAAAATAATTAGGCCGGACTGAACGGACCGGAGCAATAGCTACCGGTCCGGTCTGGTCCCTATGGGAGATCAATCAGGTCCGATTCGGAAAAATGATAGACAAAAAATATTCAGCTCATCACCAGACCAGACCGACCGATTTGCACCCTTAGCGGTGACATTGGATGGTGTCTACAGCCTTTTGCTAAATTATGCTTTTTTTTTTTTTCGAAAAATTATGCCTCTTTTCTAAGCGCACACCGCTGCCACAAATGATACTTGTTGTCATATAGATCGTAAAAGTTTGATGAGCTCATTTTAAAAAAGAAAATAATACTATGCTCATTGGATTTATTCTCTTAATTTAATTGTTTATGATGTATTTTATTTTATTTTTTTAAAATATTTGAAATAAAAAATAAAAAAAATACAATTTACACTAAGACCACACCAAATGGACAAACTTAAGTTTCATATTGCACTACAAAAAAAGAAAAAACGTGAGATACTTGTAAATCCATTAATGTATGTAACTTACTCCGTGTTAAATGACCTAGCAACCAACGGATTTGACCAATTCTCTCTCTCTCTCTCTCTCTCTCTCTGTGAAGATTGAATATAGATATTCCACAGTGTGGGGGGAGAAAAATCCATCGCCCATAAAATGGGCCCAGCCCACTAAATTATCACAAGAGACAAGAGTGAGACAAGAAAGGATAAAGGGGTTGCAAATGTCAGAGGAGACCAGGGAGCATATGTCAGAGGGGATAAAGGGGCTGCATATGTCAGGAGCAGATTTTAAAGGGAGAAGGAGAGGTGTACACACAAGGGAGATCAGCCAACTCATAACAGGCTGGCATGTACAGTAAAAGATCAGATAAATGTATAAAGGAGAGAGAATGGGAAAAAAAGAAGGAGGGAGGGAGAGATGGATAGAGAGAAAAGGAAGGGACTGGGACGAACAAAGATAAGACACAGAAGAGTAGAAGATAGATGATTGACAGGAGCTCCAACTTATTTTGTACAATGAGATATGAGGTTTCAAGTGACTGGGACGAACAAATATAAGACACAGAAGAGTAGAGGATAGAGGATTGACGGGAGCTCCAACTTATTTTGTATAATGAGACATGGGGTTTCATGAGTGATTGTAAACAGATATATTATACAGGAGATTTCCCTCCCAAAACCCCCGTGGACGTAGGCATATTGTCGAACCACGTAAATCTTGATGTCAACCTTTTTACTGTATTTATTTTCTATTCTTCACCGTGAACGTACAAATCGCCACCGTACAGCTGTACTAGAACACCGCCAAGAACCTCAAATTCTTCGCATCGTGGCACTGACCGTGGAGATTTGCCCATGCCCGCAAAACACGACATTAATAGTGGCGCNATGGCACTGTACGTACCATGCATGGGGCATGGCCGGTGCACGTACAGTGCACCCGAGCTACACCTTGCCGCCCCACCTGCGGCCAAGAGCCGCAGACGACAGCCCGGGACAGCCGCGCCGACCGCTGGCATTCTCTGCTGCGGTCGCAGTGGTCACCGGATGCGAAGGCTGTGCACAACGGGCTGCCACGGGATTTCATCCCACAAGGACTGAATGGCTCATGGCTGGCAGCCGTGAGCCCACCTGACCTTCCGGCGGCCACCACAGAGGCCGCCGAAAGTTTCTGTCTCCGACCAAACGTACGGAGCCTACGTGCCATGCATGGGTTTCAACGGGTGCACAGGACGTGCACCCGAGCGGCACCACCCCACCTGCGGCCAAGTGCCGCCGCCGACAACTCCGGGCCACCATGCCGACCGCCGGCATTTTCTACAGCGGTCGCAGTGGTCGCCGGATGCAAAGGCCGTGCACATTGTGCACGGCAGACTTGTTAAAACCCCACGTAAGACGGCCTCTAGAACCACGGCACATGTCCTAACCATATCCGGGACATGCCCCTTGATCATGCCACGAGCATGCCTTGGCCCGTGTCTTGTCACACACGGGGCGCCCAGCATGCTCATGGACCGGCCACATGCATGCCTTGGCCCGTGTCTTGACACGCACGGGGTGCCCAGCATGCAAGCCGTGCGCGTGCCATGCCTCGACCCCAGCGAGGTTAGTGGCTTGGAGAGGGTCGGCATACGGCCAGGCATGCGCATGCCCCTGCGCCGCGTGGCCCTGCGCATGCGCGCAGGCCGCATGGCCTTGCGCAGGCACGCAGGCCGCATGGCCCTGCGCGCCCCCTCAGGCCGCATGGCCCCGCACGTCCCTGCTGCCCTCGTGGCCCTGCGCCCCCATCCTGGCCGCATGGCCATGCGCCCAGCCACGCGCATGCCCACCAGGCGCACACCCAGCCAGAGCAAGCCCATGCGTGCGCCCATGCAGCACATGCAGTCGGCCATGCCCACAGCCGCGTGGCCCTCCTGCCGCACGCCAGCGAGGTTAGTGGCATGCCATCCAGCGCACGGCTCCAGCCCGTGCCATGCAGAGCAGGTCAGTGGCATGCCCACCATGTATGCCATCCAGCGCATGGCTCCAGCCCATGCCTTGCAGCAGGCTCACATGGCTAGCCACCTTCAGCAGGCCGAACATGGCACCATGCCATGCCCACCAGCCGGCC
>QEOT01123278.1:0-50934 GCA_003123785.1 Pterocarya stenoptera | reverse complement strand
TCTTGAATATTTTACAAAATCTGATATTGATGGCCTTATTTGTTTTCATAATGAAATACTAAAAGATGTATATGGATAAGGATAATACTCTATTTTGTTTTGCATCTCAGAAAATTTTAATATTTAATACTTAAATATTATTATCATTTTTAAATTAAATCGTCATGTACTTAATGGTCGCCTTAGGCCACAAAATATATTGAGCCGCACCTGGGAGAGAGAAAGCATAAAATGGCGTGGGAGTTTACTCATAAAATGGCATGGGAGTTACGGACACTAGTGGTGCTGAACATCGATCAACTGCGCAGTGGAGACTTGTTTTCCGGCATCTTCTGTTGCTGCTTGCGGTGGTGTCGTGGCCCAACTGCAGCAAGACATGGCCCTCGGTTTGGAGAACAATGCTTTGTTCTTTTTGCTTAAAACAGAGGCTGCAGGATCGATATATATTTATATGCAAGTGGCTGTTGCTGGTTCTTGGTGCCTCACATGTGGCTTCCGATGCAGATTTCCAAGTGCGGAGTGTGGTGGCACCATTGGTTGGAGGGACTTCCGTTGTGCATGAGAGGAAGTGCATTTGGGTGGTGGTCATACGCAGCTCATGTGATCTGTCATGGCTGATCTTCTCGTGATGCAGTGACATGGAGTAGTGGCGTGAGGCGGAGGCTCTAGGCATTGCTTGGTGGTTCTTTGGTTCAGGATGGCAGTGGTGTGGAGAAGCTGTGGCAGTGGGTGGTCTTGCTCGGTTCTTCACCAATGAAGGTTAACATGTGCATGGGCGGGGCTGCATCTTGTTGGCTGATATATTGAGAATTTGAGGGAATAAGGGGCACTTCCCTCTGGAATATTGAGGGAATAAGAGGTGCTTCATACCATAATTTGCAGCATTGCCTATGAGAGGGAAATTTAAATTTCATGAAAATTTGAGGCAGAACGCCATATAAATTTCCATTATTTTCATTAGTTCATTAGGTAGTGGCGGAACCATGTTTAGGGCCCCCAAAAATTTATGTAAGTGTGTCCTACAGTAAAAAAAAATTGGCCCCTCTTCAAAGAAATTGTTTGTTCCACCACTTTCTTTCTAATTTGTTGACTAATATCATGTTTGATCAGTACTCTTTGATCCAAATATTCCAATCCCTCTGTAATTAAAATGTTAATATAATATTGTTTATATTATATGTAAAATAATGTTATTATAATCTTAAACATGGATATTTATTTGATCATATACTTTAAATAAAATATATATTAATAACATTTTATAGCTTAATAAATTCTCAATATATTAATCCTTTTGATAATTATATTAGTATCACGACTTTACTATAGTAATACTAATATACATTAGTATATTATGTATATTAATTACAATTTTTACTTTATGGTCTTATACTAACACTCTATTACTATTAGTATTATGTTTTAAGTCTATATATAAATTATTATATAAGAGGCCGGTTGCGGAGAACTCACTGAGAGAGCCTACGAGTGGCGGTTGTGGGTGGTCGGCGAGGTGGAAGAGGACTGAGAGAGAGAGAGAGAGAGAGAGAGAGAGAGATAATCTGAGAGAAAGAGAGACGAAGAGAGATCAGATGGTGGGAAGCTAAAGAATCAGATGTGGCTTATCGAGAGGGATGGAGGCGTGCAGGGGGCACTCAGGCGGAGCTAGGTAGCTGAGGTGAACACGTCGGCGAGCTGGACTTCACCGTGCTGAGGCTGGTGGCACCTAACGGAATCGGGAGTAAGGAGAATGGGCTACTCTGTTTCGGTATGGTGAAAATAGAGCCTTTGACGTTGCGGTTCTGTGCGTGGAGCTTGTGCAGTGGCTACAGTGGCTGAGCAGGGGCGCTACGGTGGGGGTGAGTTTCCGTTCGGGTTGCTGCTACGAGATGGAGGCTGCTGGCAGTGGCTATTAATGGTCGTACGTGCATGCAATGGTTATTGGGCATTGTGGTGGTGAACGTGGGGTTGAGGAAGAAGGATGGGCTACTGCATGCGGCAACCCTAGCTTGTGGAAGATGATTTAGGTGCAAATCAAAAGGTTTGTGCATTAATGTGTGTGGTTGTTGAAAACCCTAGTGAAAAATGGAAGGAAGAAATGTGAATGGGTGATGTGCATGGGAGACGTGCTTCGGCGTGGGACTGATTCTCATGGGCTTGGGTTTCTTGTGCTCATTACAAAACCCTAGCTTGCGTTTATCAAATCATAAATTTTGTTTTTTAATTTGTAAAATTACCAAATTTAATTGGAAAATCCATTATTCTCATTCCATAAATATTGAGTCCTATTCCATAAATGACTCCCACCCCATGTTTCCTGAACCCAAAATCTCATAATAGCTCATGTTTCCATATTGATTGGCCATGTATATTTCTTTTTATTTTAAACGCCAACAAATATATATTTAATTACCGGCGTGAAAATACAACGTCAATAAATTACTATTTTTTGGCATATCTATAAGCATCTCTAATATAAACGCCGCTAAATCATCTCTACTTTATTGACATTTATTGTTCCGGCGTATCTTTAACCGCCGCTAATATAAACACCACTAAATTATCTCTAATTTGCCAGCGTTTATATATTTAAGTACCGGCGTATAGGCATATGCGTTGCTAATTATTGGCGCATAAACAATACGTCAGCAAATCACTATTTTTACCGACATTTACATAAACGCCATTAGTATAAATGCCGGCAAATGGCCCTTTTTTGTAGTGTGGATACTTATATTGTTGTATATTTTAAAAAAGTTTCATAATTGTTTTTTAAATATCACTCAAACATAAAAATATTAATTTAATTTTTAATTCTCAACTTTTTCATCTAATTATTACCTAATCATTATTCAAATAAATAATCCAATACAATTCTCTCAAACTTCTAAACAAAATACAAAAACAATATAATTTTTTCAAATTTTAAAACAAAAATAATATTAAAAATCTATATTCATACAAGTTTTAACTTTATAATATTTATATTTAACTTTTTCTCTCTCATTTCTCAAAACTTAATAAAACATCTTACCTCAAACCATTTTATAACTTTTCAAAAAAGTTTGAAACTTCTACATTTATGAGTGTATATGAGTCAAGTTCGAGCCAGAATATATAAATTTATATTTAGAACTGTTCATTATTTTTTGAATAAGTTTGAGTTTGTTCACGAGTTACTAATTTTGACCAAAAAAATTGCTTATATTATATCTTATAACTTTAGCAATAGTTTTCAATTTTGACATACAAAATTTTTATAAATATTTTTTATAGAAAAAATCTACAGAACCTTTTACTATTCACACAACCTTCACTAATCACATATTTTTTTAATTTTTATTATTATTTTTATTTTATCAAATATTTAATATATGAATACTAAATAGAAGAATTGAATTAGTTTAAAAAGAATAAATTCAAAAAATTAAAAATTAAAAATCTAAAAATTTAAAAAAATGTGGTACATGTGTGGAGGTTGTGTAGCATTTTATATAATTTATTATAAATGTATAAATGTTATATTTACTAGGATTCAAACAATATGCTTTATATTGCAAAAAATAGTCATTACTTGTAAAAGACTTTCGCATAAAATGTATAAAAAATAAAACTTATAAATAAGTTTTGTGGAACTGATCTGAAATTGAATTTGATCCAACTTAAAATCATTACGGGTAATTCCCGCAACCAAACGAACAAGTGCGACCAAGAATCTCTTTAAACCTAGATATTAATAAGTTTTGTGCAACCAAACAAGTCTCCTGTTTCTCACACCAATTGAACACCAGTCGCTCTCGCTCCTTTCCCAATTGTTTTCTTTGCCTTCAACCGTGGCAATGGCAAGGATCTTTCGCCGGTGACAACCACAGTGTGAGTTTGATGATATAATCGCCCTCGAAACAGTAATGCGGGGGTTATGTTCTTAATTTAGCAGAACTTTGTCCTCACTGATTAGCTTTAATATAGAAGGGACAAAATGGTGGGGAAATCAAGTTTTTTTTTTTTTTTTTTTCGTTTGTTTATTTAGGGCTTTGTTTGGTTATTGAGAAACATAGGATAGAAAGAAAAAACATTTAGGGCACGATTTTTTGCCTTGCTGTGTGAAGCCATTAGATTTGATTAAGTTCTTTCAACTTGATTAACTTGAACAATATAGTTCTAGCAGAATGAATATACAATGTCTACGAATAGCGCATGGACTTGAAATATTATCTTAATTCCCTTGGTCATGGAGTCGTAGGTTTGTTAATTTATCATGTAATTTTGGAAAGGTATGTGTAATGATCGATACCTTGGGTAGTTTAATATTTTTCACTTATGACGATGGTTGGATTTTGGTTGGAAATAATAGTTAGGACTTGGGGGATTTTGGTAGCTTATTTTCTCTCCTTTCGTGTGACTTATCAATATTACTGCATGTAAATATCCATGAAAATAGAAAATTCAAAATAGTGTATGTAAATTTTTTTTTATAAGTAATAATTTTATTCAAAGAAATATGCATAAGCTCAAGTACACAGGATGTATACAAAAGAAATAACTACAACTTCCATAAACAAAAAGAAAAATAACACCAAAAAGCTAAAACAGATGCAAAAATTATCCACTATTACAAAAGTTATAGCCCAAGAACTCAAAGTACTCGAGAAAAAAAACCCTAAGATCTCCCAAAGAGCGTTTTCTATCTTCGAAGCATCTCCTATTTCTCTAGCCAAATGCACCACATAAGACAAGGAGTAATCATTTTCCAAACACTTGCTGTGGTCCCGAAGGGGTTGGAGAGTTACTCATTGTCACTCAAAATCATTTTTCAACCATATAGTTGCATACTCCAATCTCCAATGTTTTCAATAACAGATACAACTCATTGTTTCAGATCAACTATTGCAATAAGATTAATATAAATGCCACAAAAATCTCAAAATAAACCTATCAACCTTCCAAGATACCAAGACAGTAGAGCAAAACAAAACTATCGAATAAAATCTCCAATAACCAAAATACCATCTTTGTACTTGATTCACTATGCTCAAATCGCCTTATACATGATTTCTAGACTTGATTCACAGCTGTACCATCCAAAATAATTTGAAAAATGTTATGGAGATAAGGAGTGAGTTATCAACAACTCAGTAAACAGGAAACATATACTAATATGTAAACATGAGCCTTTTCAGAAAGTTTAGTATGCAAAAACAAAATATTTCATTTTCATATGCACATCTCAAAATGTATTATCAGAAAATCAGAGTGACTTTTCAATCTTTTCATATTCATAAACCATTTTTGAATTCAAAAACACTTTCATATTAAAAAACGTTTTGGCATAACATAACTGAACATCTTCATCTTATCATATCATATCTTATCATATCATATCATATACTATATTTAACCCCCGTGGTAGGGTTGTGCTATCCCCGGTGGCCAAACAATGCAGTATCATATGGTGAAACTTCATATTTTTTAATCTCGGAGCCTCGAGTGTGCACACAGGAAAAAAAACGTAAAAGACCACTTTGTTTCCAAAGTGGGTGCACTCATATCATATCATATCATGTTGGTACCAAACATATCACGTGAACCAGTATCATATCAGGACCATATTCAGAATCAGAATCAAAATAGATAAGTATGCCAAAGGTTTTTCATATACATATCATATCAAAACATGTGCGAAACAGATTTATATCATTTCCATTTGATCAAAACAGATTCAAATTATTTCATATCACATGTATAAAAATCTCAATGATATCATATTCGCTCTTTTGCATATTTAAAAAACATGTCAAATATTGCTATTGTCTACACTATTCATGTCAAAAGCATTTCTTTTCTCTTTCATACATATCTCATGAGTGAATGCAAAACATATACTGAGATTGTTTTTCACTTTTTCTTTTTAAAACAAAATGCACATTTTTACAAACCAACCTCAGTTCATTTCTTTTTATGAAAATTTAGCGTAGGAACTCCACTTACCTGGACTTCTTAACTTTTCAAAAATTTCCTCAACAATGTCGAACAATTATCAATCATCACCTATAAGATAATGACGTAATTTTCGTAAATTTTCAATCAATCACGTATTTCAATATTTAAGTCTGAGTTTCTAAAATGACCTATTTTAATTCCTCAACACCTAAGATCCTCATAACCCCATAATAGCATCATTTTCTAAAACCATCAATATCCACTTAATCAAATTCATACCTAGTAAGAAGTGTACCGAATACGTATTATGATAATTACGGGACTCAATATCATAATATTTAAAAATATCTACATTACCAACTACGTACTATAAATTAATAGAATACTTTGAATGCTTTAAAAAAAATCTTATAAAATACACCATGAAAAAACTCGTCTCTAAAAAAAAGGTTTACTTCCTTTAGGTAACAATATAATTAAAATATTATTTACACAAAAATAATATTTTATGAGACTTAAAACAAAACTCTTTTAAACTAAGCCCACGAACATAAACCTAAATAAATCAAGTCCATTAACCACAAACCCATTAAATCGCTCACCCGAAAAAAATAATCTGGAGGCATACACCAAGGGACAAAAATAGCAATAGCACTACTCTTCTATTAGGTTAACATAATTACATATATAATAATATATATATATATAACTTATAACAACAAAACTAGAGGAACAAACACACGGAAATGAAACCAAGCCCATAAATATAAGTCTCGTAGTCGATTAAAAAAAAGCCTTTCCAAAAGAGAAGAGACAAGAGACAAGAGACAAGAGACAAGAGACAAGAGTAGACTAAAACATGCGCGGCGGCAGGGGCTTACTCAAGGAGAAACCATGCCGCAGCATGCGACTGCTAGACTGGGTAGGCAGTGGTGGTGCAGTTGGAGAGCAAGCGTGCAGCGGCTAAGCTGCCTACGCAGGGCGGCGAGAGCGAGCTGAGAGATGCGAAAGAAAGGATGGTGAGCAATCCTCAGGAAGGGGATATGGCGAGGGGGTGCAAGTGGCTTACCGAGAGACTGAGGTGGCGTGGGTTGGCAAGTTGATAGCTCACTGTGGAGGAACACTCCTCTGTTTCCTAGTGCGGAAAACAGGGGCGTTCCATGAGCTGGGGGATGGCTCCTGGTTTCGTGTGGCTGAGCAGCAGCTAGGTAAGGGTGTTACAGCGCAAACGTTGGACGTGGGTAAGCCGTGGCAGGTGGCACTGAGGTGTTGGGGTGGCTGCAAGAGTGGCCCAGCTTCGGATGTCTAAAACAGAGGAGTATTGTGGCTTGCAATAGAGACTACAGAGATGTTGGGTGGAGGCTTCGTGTGGCAGGGCACGGTGGTGAGGTCTGGACTAAGGTTCACCAAGGAGGGTGACAGTTCATAGAAGTTTGGATTAATGTTTTGAATACTGTACCGGATGCTGTACCGGTCAAGGCACTGGAACAAAATATTTTGGTACCGGTACCGTTTTGTGTACCGTTTCGGGATAGTCGATATGTAAATAAATTATATATATAAATGTATATATATAAATTATATTTTAAAATAATAGTCTATATATGAATAATTTATGTATAAATACATAGATATATAAATTATAAATAGTCTAGTCTGAATTGGGAGTAAAAAAATGAGCTTATAGTTTGAAAAAATGAAAAAAAAAAAAAATTAAAGGCTGAAATATCGGCCGGTACAGGCCAGTACACAGGCCAGTACAGGCCGAAATATCGGCCGGTACTGGCCGATACCGCCGGTACGAAATGGTAACTTTTTTGTACCGGTCCGGCGGCCGGTACCGAAAATTCGGGCCGTACCGACCGATACGGTACGGTATTTAAAACTCTGGTTTGGATGGGTGAGGGCATGAGGAGAGAGCAACGGCAATGAATCTAGGGTTGAGGAAGCTTAAGATATATATATATTTATATATATAAGATATATATAGTAAATAGTTAAAAACCTAAAGGGAAAAGGATGAAGGGGTATGCATGAAAATGGAAAAATGGACGTGAAACCATGAAAAGGGAAAAAACGGACACGAAAGAAAGCGGTGAAACTGTGTGATGATAGAATCGTTCCACGGGCCTGGCCTAACCCTAAAAATAATAATAATCGGCCCATGTCTTGATCAAGAATGGGATTAATGCATGGGCTTTTTGCTTAAGTTTTGGGCCTCAACTCAACTTATACGCTTGTTCCATAAATTTTTTTTTGGGTAAAAATTTACTTCATCCATTAAAAGATTTTAAAACCTAATTATCAAACTCATTGAAATAAAAATATTCCGCCGAAAATATCTTAGGCCCAACTCTCTTCCAAAAAAAATAAAATAAAATTTACTTGCAAATCTCAAATGGCCTTTTCATAACTATAAACCCAACATTTTTTTTTTTAAAGCGGGCTTGGCAGGGAGGGCCCGGGTGTTACATGCCGCTTTCTTACAGCCCTTTACACCCTTCCATCCTACCAATAAATCCACCACTTCCCTAAGCATTACCCAATGTAATCTTGTCCAACTCAAAACCTCGTTCCACAAGAATCTTGTCACTTCAATTTCACTATTAATTTGATGCCCCTATCGTTTTGCTTTAATCAATTAAGTTCTGGGATGGAAAGTTTTATAGTCTTAACTTAAAAGTGCATTTAAGTGCGCTATAGCTCGAGATGTTAACCTCACATATGCATCCCTATGATATAAATTATGTTATCAAGTACTGTGTTAATCACAACCACAGAAAGTTGTACACAGGTGTTGCTTAATGCTCCTACCAAGAAAAACAGGCCTTAATGTCAAAACATCCAACATGAACTACTGATCATGCTGCATGAGTTCTGTCAGTGTTCACCAGTACTTGGAGGTTATTTTTCCAATCAAATGGTTAAGAATGACTCACAGTTCTGCTGGTTTTGCATGAGGCCAATAGAATGATCTAGTCTCTTAACATTTCCTTGTGCATGCAGCTAGCAGATAATTGAAATATTGTCTACCATGTTGGAATTTATGCAAGCATAGTACTTGACTGGTACTCCTTTGTTGAATACTCAATTCCTAACAAGTGCCTTTTCCTTCTATGCGAAAAATCGGAATCAAGTTATCCTAAAAACGAATGTATTTTTCAATGTTATCACCCTCTTTTGGTTGCTCGAGGTGCCACCTTCTGCGAATCAAAATTAACGTGTCAAAAATGATATTTTGATTATATTGTTCATATTCTAATGTGGAATTCATTGCATGAAATCTAGGGAAAAGATCAAAGTTGAGGATATGCTGAACTAAGGTGTAGTCACTACTTGATAAGGATTAACTTGAACAATCAAAATGGGGCAAGTGTTCGGCCTAATGCATAATTAGACACCTTTTTGGCGTGTATGGTTCTAGCTACTCATCCATGCTTTATGCTCAACTACAATTCTACTCAAGCCCCAACTACAATTCTCCTCTCTGCACTAGCTTACTATGGCCAAATTAAAGCCTATGGGACCATTTCTATGCCAAAGCAAGAGGGTATATTGCATTCATGAAATTTTCAATTTTCCCATTGATTTATGATCACCTCAAGTGTAGTCCAATTTTAACGTTTAACATTATCCAAGAAAGCATGCAAAAGTTGGGTCAAAGTTGAAACATATTCATTGAATGACTTTCTTTTGGGGTTTGGTCCAATCCACCGACGCGGTTGAATATATCTTGAAAATTCAGAGGAATCAGGACTATATATACCCTTATTCCTATCAAAGAATGGATCAGGATCTCAACTTACCACTTTTAAGCAAGCTACTGCCTCTTGAAAGAATTCACAGTTTCTTTCCAAGTCTCGAAAACCCCTCCCCCTCCTTATCTGACCTCTGTCCCTCGATTTCCGTTATCCCTAATGGAAGCAAAAAATATTGTATCCCTACAGCCACCCACTTATGGAAATGTAATCACTGTTCTCAGCATTGATGGCGGAGGAATAAGAGGGCTTATCCCATGAATCATCCTTGATTTCTTAGAATCTGAGTTTCAGGTTAGATATATATTATTTCATGTCTAGAGAATCCTCCATCCAATGTGAGAAGGTTTGATGAAACCACCACACTTTGAAGTGGTGAGTAATTTGTCATTTATAGCAATTTACATATCGCATGAAGTAATTACAAAATCAATTACAATTAATGTAAAATGTAAGAATGGAAAGTATATACAAAGCAATCTCCTAGAATTAAGGTCTACATTAAGTCACATAGGTCAAGCCTTAGATTAAGGCAGAGTATCCTCAACACCCCCCGGCAAGCTGAGCGTCGGATTGGAACAGACATGAAGCTTGGATCTGAAAAAGTCAAAAAGTGGTCAAGGAATACTTTTGGTGAAGATGTCAGCAACCTGTAGATGAGAGGGAACATTCTGAGTGCAAAGTTTGCCAGCAACAACAAATTTCTGTAGGAAGTGGTAGTCTAACTCAACATGCTTGGCCCGCTTATGAGAAACGGGGTTGGAACTAAAAAAAATGGCACTTTTGTTGTCGCATAGAAAAAGAGGCTGCTGTGGAATGGAGACTTGTAGATCATGAAGGAGATGCATAAGCCAAAGAAGTTCAGCTGCAGTGTGCACAAGAGCTCGATACTCAGATTCACAGCTAGAGCGAGAGACAGTAGGTTGTTTCTTGGCACTCCAAGAAACCAAGTTGTCACCAAGATAATAGAATAGCCAAAGGTAGAATGACAAGTGTCAGGGCAGCCTGCCCAATCTGCATCAGAGTAAGCAACTAAAGCACCAGGAGTAGCAGATGGACGAAAATGAAGGCCAAAATGGAGGGTGCCCTTGACATAGCGAAGAATATGCTTAACAGCAAGAAAATGATCCTCTGTTGGAGCATGGAGAAACTGGCTAACAGAATTGATAGCATGGGCAAGGTCGGGCCGTGTGATGGCCAAATATTGGAGGGCACTGACAAGAGACCTGTAGAGAGTAGGATCTGAAAAAGGTGTACCATCAGTAGATAGGTGCAACACAACAACTATGGGGGTGTGAACTGGTTTGCTGTCAAGTAACTAAGCTCGAGTAAGAATATCTTGTGCATACTTTAGCTGACTGATGAAGAGACCATATGCAGTGGTTGAAGCTTTAAGATCAAGAAAATAACTGAGAGGGCCCAAATCTTTAGTGGCAAACTCAAAATTTAGCTTGCAAGTGAAGCTGTTAAGAAGAGATGAGTTGTTGCCAGTAACAATAATATCATCAACATAAAGAAGCAAATATATGATGTCAGACTGCTTATGGAAAATAAAGAGAGAAGTGTCGGCACGACTGCAGGAAAATCCAAGTTGAACAAGAAAAGAGCTGAAGCGCTGAAACCAAGCACAAGGCGCTTGTTTGAGACCGTAGAGAGCTTTCTTCAACTGGCAGACATGATTAGGAAAGCGACGATCAATGTATCCAGGAGGTTGCTCCATATAAACATTTTCAGTGAGAGTACCATTGAGAAAGGCATTCTTGATATCAAGTTGGTGAAGAGGCCATCTGTTGGTGATAGCAATAGAAAGCACAACACGAACAGTGGTAGCCTTGATAAGGGCTAAATGTGTCAGTATAGTCAAGACCAGATACCTGAGTATAGCCTTTGGCAACAAGACGAGCTTTGAGACGCTCAGCAGATCCATCAGATAGATATTTGGTTTGGAACACCCATTTGGAACCCACAATGTTTATGTTAGTGGGTCGCGGGACCAAAACCCAGGTGTGGTTATGTTGCAAGGCACGAACTTCGTCATCCATAGCCGCAAGCCAAGCAGGATTTTTAGCAGCAGATTTGAATCCTTTTGGCTCAATAGATACAAGCAGAGCAGAAAGAAGACCAAAGGATTCCAGAACACCAATATTTGCTGGATGACGAGTTTTAAAATTACCAGCTTTAGCTCGTGTGAGCATAGGGTGAGAACCCAAAGAGAATGCTGGAGCGGGAGTGAGATCCGTAATGTGAGGGTCGGTGGCAGACTCAATAGGAGGCAGGCTCGAGGCCTGGTATGGTGAAGAAGGACCTGCAAGAGAGTCAGAAGCCTGCAAAGACTCATCCACTGGGTCAGTACAAATAGCACACGGGCTAGATCTGGATGGAGTAATGGGTGGGGAATGGTGCTCAGGAAAGGAGCGAGGTGTTTCAATATGGAGCATGCTGGGTTCTAGAAAATTGGAAAAATGGAGAGAGGATATGGGCTGAGACTGAGAGTTATCTAGAAAGGGAAAATGATTTTCATCAAACTGAGCATGTCGGGTGATATATAGCCTAGAGGTGGTGGGATCAAGACAACGAAAACCTTTATATGAGGGACTATAACCTAGAAAAATGCATGGAATGCTACGCGGGAAAAATTTGTTAGGCATATAATCACGCAAACAAGGATAAACACGACAACCAAATGGATGAAAATTTGCATACTAAGGGAAAGAACGATAGAGAAGCTCAAAAGGTGACTTACCTCCAAGAAGCGGTGTGGGTAATCGGTTGATGATATAAGTTGCAGTACTGAAGGTGTCAACCCAGAAGCGAGGAGAAAGGTGAGAGTGAAAAAGAAGGGCTAGACCTGTCTCGGTAACATGGAGATGTTTCCGTTTAGCATGACCATTTTGAGCAGGTGTGTATGGGCAAGAGAGTCGATGGTGGATACCAGAGGTGCGAAGGTGATCTTTGAAACGATGACTAGTGAATTCGGCACCACAATCGCTTTGAAAAATTTTTATACGAGCAGAATGTTGATTTTCCACAAATGTGTGAAATTGGCGGAAAACATCATAAAAGTCAGATTTTAATTTCAAAGGGTATAACCCAGTGAAACGAGAAAAATCATCAATGAAGAGAACATAGTAGGCAAAACCTAAGTTGGATTTGACAGGGGAAGGGCCCCATATGTCACAATGAATTAAATCCAACACATTAGATGATTGACATTCATTACATGAATAAGGCAAACGATGATTTTTCGCAAGTTGGCATGTACCACACAATTTGGGAGAAGGCAATAAAGATGGAAGAAAAAGGTGACCATTTTTATTTAAAAAAGAAATAATAGAATGATTTACATATCCAAGGCGAGCATGCCATAAATCATATGAAGCATGAAGAGATTTATTTTTAAGAATAGAAATAAAAGCTGATTGGTCACGCTCCAGCACATATAAGCCGCCATCTCTTTTACCGGTTGCCACCACCCTTCCTGTTTGGCTATTTTGGACGGTAAAAAGATTATTAGTAAATGTAATAGACAATAAAAAATCAGAGGTTAATTTACTACTGGACAAGAGATTTTTACTGAGATGGGGAACAACCAAAACATCAAGTAAATGAAGATTTGGCTTTGGAGAAATGATACCCGTATGAGTTATGGGTAGAGAGGCACCATTCTCTACAATTACACAATCCTTACCCGTGTTAAGTATTTGAGTGATCCAAAAGAGATGGGTCGGTGGTCATGTGGGCTGAAGCCCCGGTATCTAAGTACCAATTGGGGGTTTCACTTTCTGAAATAGAGCAAGATTATTTGAAGGCCTCGGCAAGGTGAGCAGAAGAATCATGGCGTGCGTAATGCTGGTTGCAACGATTGGCGTAGTGTCCTTAAGTGCGGCAGATTTGGCAGCGGGGGGGATGACACCCATGACCAGAGGTGGTGCGTCCATGGCCGCGATTTGAAGAGGAATGGCCATTGCTGCGTCCGCATTGGGTGTGAGAGGAATTTCCTCTCTGGTTCGCACGATCATGGCTGTGGTTGGTGGCTGTGAACGCTGTTGGAGATGAACCCGAAGACTCAAGAGATTTTTGAAGAGCTCAAACCTCTCAGCCTTGGAGATCAAGTCAGTAAAACAGGGGAGGTTCGTAACAGCCATCTACGCAGTGGAAAAGGAAGAAAAATCAGAGCCAAGACCTCGGAGGAACCAGTGTACCTTATCGGTGCCGTTGACTGGACAACCCATTGCATGAAGCTGGTCACAGAGTGCCTTGAAGGCATGGGCATACTTAGTGACAGATCGAGCACCGCGCTTCATCAACTGAAGATCGTCTTTGAGGCGAATTTCTCGAGCCTTGGAGCGGTGGCTGAAGGTGTTTTCCAAGGAGAGCCAGACCTCGCGAGAGGTGGAGAGATCGACGACCTCAGCCATAGCTTCCTCGGTGAGGGAGGAAAGGAGAAGACTGAGTAGTCGTTTATCAGTGACTCTCCATGCCAAGTGTTTGGGATTAGGAGTCAGTGAAGTGGCTGGGTCAAACTGTGGGGGGTACTCAAGGGTTCCATCGACATAGCCTAGTAATTCTTGGCTCTCAAGAAGAGGAAGAAGTTGGCTTTTCCATAGGAGATAGTTGGTAGAGGAAAGCTTGATAGTTACCATGTGAATCATGGCGTTGAAAGGAAGAAGGGTAGGCTCGGCAGCCATGGGGGAGGAGAAGGGAGGGATCGAGGGATGCTAATCCTTATGGGCTCTTGATACCATGAGAAGGTTTGATGAAACCACCACACTTTGAAGTGGTGAGTAATTTGTCATTTATAGCAATTTACATATCGCATGAAGAAAATCAATTACAACTAATGTAAAATGTAAGAATGGAAAGTATATACAAAGTAATCTCCTAGAATTAAGGTCTGCATTTAAGTCACATAGGTCAAGCCTTAGATTAAGGCAGAGTATCCTCAACACAATGTATCCTTCATTGCATCAAGCATGCACGCTGTATATATATATATATATATATATAAGCAGAATGTTTCAGCATGCATGTAATCTTCTATCATTGACACTGAATTGTTTGTGCATGGTGCAGAAGCTGGACGGGGAAGATGCAAGAATCGCAGATTATTTTGATGTGATTGCAGGAACAAGCACAGGCGGCCTTGTAACTGCCATGATAACTGCTCCAAATGAAAAGAACAGACCTGTCTTTGCTGCTAAGGATATCAAGGACTTCTACTTGAGCCATACCCCTAAAATATTCCCACAATACAAGTAAATTTAGAACTCATTTGAGATGAAACTGTACTTTTCATGAGGACAAAGCTTTCCACAAAACTGTATTTTTTCCATTCATTTTAGTTACTTAAACGAGTTATGTACTTTTTCCAAAATTGCAGTTTTCCGCTATTTCCACTTACTGCAAAGGTCTTCAAAGCCCTTTCCGGACCCAAATACGATGGGAATTATCTGCATAACCTTGTTAGGGAAAAACTGGGAAATACAAGAATGCATCAGACTTTGACAAATGTTGTCATCCCAACATGATTTGATCTCAAGCGACTGTAGCCAACCGTCTTCTCTAGCTATGAGGTTGAATATCATCTTCTCTTCAAATAGAATCTTCAAGACTGATTATTACAGACTTGATCTAGCTAATTTTCTTATCCTCTCAATTAGGAAGTGATTGCAAATGATGGAATATTAAGATTCACTTTGGTTTCCTTCTTTTATGCACCAGGTAAAGAAAAACCCAAGCTTAGATGCCCACTCTCAGATGTATGCATTGCAACCTCAGCAGCACCAACGTATCTTCCACCATATTACTTCGAAACCGAAGACCCAGAAGGGAACGTCAGAGAATTCAACCTTACAGATGGTGGGGTAGCTGCTAATAATCCGGTATCTTTCAAGCTGTTTTAGATCCTACCTGATACCAATAATAATAATTTTAGCATTTTTTTTTTCCTGTGAAGAATATAATGCAAATTACTGGTGTTTACCTGCTAAATTGGTGTCTATTCCAGGCTTTACTTGCCATTGGTGAAGTGACAAAGGAGATCCTTAGAGGAAGTCCCGACTTCTTCCCTATAAAACCAATGGACTATGGCAGGTTTTTGGTCATATCATTAGGAACTGGCTCAAATAAAGATGAAGAGAAATTCAAGGCTCGTGATGCAGCCAAGTGGGGCATACTAGATTGGTTAACTAGAGATGGTTCCACCCCAATAATTGACGTATATACTCAAGCAAGTGCAGATATGGTTGACGTCCATCTCTCCGAAGTTTTCCAAGCCCTTCATTCTGAGGAAAGCTATCTGCGGATTCAGGTATATCATGTTTATTCAAATCCATATGTCCATGACGAGTAGGCATGTTTTTATGCACTTGATTAACATGGGCATTCGGCATGCTTAATATTTGAATCAAAACAACGCAGGCCGACACATTGAGTGGGGTAGTATCTTCTGTGGGCGTTGCCACAGCGAAGAACTTGGATGATCTTGTCAAAGTCGGAGATGAATTGCTGAAAAAACGAGTCTCTAGGGTGAATCTGGATACTGGCCTCTTTGAACCTTCAAATAGCGAAACAAATGCAGAGGCTCTCGTAAGGTATATTACATGAGGTGAAAATGATTTGTACACTATAGAGAGCGTGCACGTCTTCTTAAAAAATAAAAGGTCATAAACCGTGAGATTCTCGTAAAAAAAAATATTTTTTTAATGGTGATTCTTTTCAACGAGGTTCGTTTGGTAACACAATTATTCTCAAACATTCTTAGATATTTTCAGATATTTCTTTCTCAAACATTAAAACACAAAACACTTTTCAATTTCACATTTTTAATTTTTTATCTAGTTGTAATAACTTTCTCAAACTTCGAAACAAAACACAAAAAGCAATACTATTTTTTCAAATTTTCAATCAAAAATTACATTAGAAAATTATATTCAAATAATTTTTTAATTTTATAATATTTTCATTCAGTTTTTTTTTTCTCTAATTTTTCAAAACCCAATAAAATATCTTAATTTTAACTATTTTACTACAATTCACAAATAAAATGAAATATTCTAAGTATCCAAATGGGCCTGTGCGCAAAATTTACACACTCTAAGACTATATTTAGCTAACATTACTGATCTTGATCTTTTATATATATCAAACATTTTTTTTTTTTTGGAGTTTCCTTTTGACATTAAGATATATAATAATGGAAAGCATAAAATGTCTTTGTTGCCAGTTCGCAAAGCTTCTTTCCCAAGAGAGGCATCTTCGCCATGCTAGGTCTCCCGTTGGAAAAGCTAAAAGTCATGATCATCACAAATGATGATGTTACTTTTTACTAGGGTTTGGCTTCCCTGTTCCTCTCGTTTCTGGCCTCCCAATCGAACTTTCAGAGTGTCAACATGCATGCTTACCAAAACAGCAGTGGATTGTTCTTTAATTTGATCACCTACCTAGCTAATAAACGCCAAGAACAGCTACAACATATACGTACATATACATATATTTTTATATATATATATATATATACACCGGTGTAAGGTACCTTACAATACTAGAAACATCTTTTATGTTTTAAGATGCACCCACGATTAATTGAGAGCTTAGAACATATTTTCAGATGTTTTAATTATATATCATGTGTGTCTCAATTTATAATACTGTTCCTTAATTTGGGTTTACATCTTTTTTTTTTTCTTCTCTCAATAATTTATGTTTTAAGATGCACCCACGAATGTTTCTGAAAGTTTTAGCTTTAATTTCATGGTTTATCATGTATTCCAGTTGTCCGATTGGATCAAATTAATTAGCCTCTTGTTTGGTTGCTAAGAAAGGAAGAAAATTAATAAAGCGATTTATTAGACATCGTGAGCAGCTTTCCGTTGATGGATTATTGTTTTTAGATCTTCTTTTTTATTTTATTTTTTTATTTTTCATGATTGATAAGTCTTGTGATTAATTCCTTCCAAACAATCATTTGGAAAAAGGAGCAAGAAAGTAATTGTAATTAAATAAACTTATATTTATGTATATAAAATGGTATGATTAATATATAGGCAAAAGAGCGCCCCTATTTATAGTTCAATGAGCTAGGTTAAAATTACAATAATACAATAAATACAAATCTGTCTATATTGCTAATTGATCCACAATAATTAGAAGAATTAACCTAAATATTATTGTAAAGAGCAATAAATATTACCATAAAATGAAAATTGCTATAATAAATATGCATGTAATTATATATATTCTAATTATGACAAATACAATTTCTTCGTTGGTGCATGGAAAGGATGCCACGTTAGCAAAAAAAAAAAAAACTTGGCTATTATATATAAAAATAAAAACTCTATATGTAGTCACTTTTGTATATAATGCTCATTGCGCAATCTACTAATGTGATTGACTACGTCAATTTTTTTTAATATAAAATAACTCCACTAATTTCAGTAAAGTGCATAGAGAGCATGCAAAAGTAATTTTATGTAATAGAACTCATATAAAAATAGATCATGACGTGATCATAAGATCTACATGTATATTACACATCTCTCTTCGAATTATTGAAGACCTAGGTGTTTCCAATTAATTATCCATGAGCGCTGAATATGCAAGCTAGCTGTACTCATGAGTCATGAGCTCTTTAACTTCCAAATGAAGAAAATATCCAATGTCGTTTTCTTTCATCAACTTGAAACCAGCTTATACGTTAAAGAATAGGAACAGTTTGTGGGGGTGTGAACCATGAAAACGATTTCGATTATATGTAAATCTTCACGAATTCAAGAGCCAATAATCAATGCGACCGTCGCATTCGATTTCAAGATCAGTACTACCGATCAAGTTGTTGATCAGTACTATACTTATGGATGGGTTTCCCTTTCCACAACAACCAAATAGTATTGCAGTAGTAGCTGTCGTAGGACCTACTAAAATTAAACGCAGATTACTGAAAGAGGGGAAAAAAACAAAAAACTAAGTTAAATCTGATTAATTATTGCTGGATTGATAATTACAGTAGTAGCATTAGATGATAAGTTCACAGTAAAATATAATATATAGTCTTCAATCATTTAATGCTATATCATGAGATGATGAATAACATTATTCTTAGAGTACTAATGATAGATATAGTCGGTGTACAAATCTCGTCCCATTTCTTTTGAAAAGAGTACGGTCTATTATGAAAAAGTTTATATTTTTTAAGTGGGTCTTATATTTCTTATATGTTTTTTTTATAAAGAGAGTGCAGTACAATGCTTGTATATATACTCTATGATTATATAAACCATTTTCCTTATAGCTAAATTGTATAATTTTTAGTATATTAATGCATTTTACCTTTATAATTTAAGAACCTCAATTTTCACTAAATAAATTGAAAACTCAGAATTAATTAATTATGTTTTCCAAGTAATTGACTAGTGTAAAAAAAAATGACTTAGCATATTAACTTTTTATGTAACAAAAGTACACTTGAATGACATTTCTTGACATAATTTCTTTAAAGATTTTGCAGAATTAAATATTTCTTATTTAACAGATGGAATGATTAATTTTGTATTCTACATGAAATATATATTAATTCTATAATAAGTATGCAGGTAATTATATATAGTAATCTAGCTAACACAACCAATGGGTGATCATCAAGTTTCTCAAAATAAAACTAAAAGCTCAAAAGTCTCCTTATTAAACTTTCAGCCTCAATCTATGGTTATATCTTACCTTCTGCACCATTATTAATATATATATATATATATATTTATAAGTGTATCATGTGTGTGTGTGTGTGTATATATATATATATATATTTAGATATAAGAGCACGAATTGATCAACTTTCATCATGACCAAAACAATGTATTCAGCCCTAAAAAAAAATCATGCATGACGAAAATAGTGTGGGGGAGATCGAATTTGCATGGAAAGGATGCCCGCACGCTAGGGAAAATATATACAAATATATATATTTATATATTTATGTATATACACACATAAAAATAGACGTTGTGAGATCTACAAGCATATTACACATCTCTCTTCGAATTATTTAAAGTGTTTTTTAGGCATGGATTCTAAATTCTATCCGGTATCACTTTCTAGTTTTATCCATGAGTGGCGCTGAATATGGAATATGCTAGCTGTACTCTGTTCTTTAACTTTCAAAGAAAATATCAATGTCGTTTTCTATCATCAACTTGAAACCTTATCCCTTAAAGAATAGGAAAAGTTTGTGGGGGGTGTGAATCATGAAAACGATTTCTACTATATATAAATCTTTAGTCTTCCCTATTTAGATAGTGAAAGTGTTTCATCTCATCTCATCTTATTATTATAATTTTTCTAAATTTCTATATAAAATATAATAAATAATTTAACTTTTTTAAAGATAAAATAATAATAATATTAAAAAATAATATTCTAACAATATTTTATTTAATTCTCATTTCAACTCACTAACCAAACGTACGACACATACTTCAAGAGACAATAATCAATGCGACCATGGCATTGAATATGCAATTCCGGCGATCTTAAATCGCTGAGAATATATCAAAAGCAGCGATTCTAGAATCTCTGGGAATAGACAATTACAACGATTTTATAATCGCCGCAATTGAGTTTTCAAAACAGATTGGTCACTTGCAGCGATGTGCACCTAACGCCGAAAAGGTTTATTTGCGGCGATTTTAATGCTTTTAGCGACGGTAAAAAATCACCGGAAAAGATTTTCCAGCGATTTAATAGGCAAACCATACGTGTATTTGCAGCGTTTCATTTAGATTTTCTGGCGAGAAAAAATAGCCGAAAAAGATAACTTTCCCGGCGATTATTGGCTTCTGTTAGGGTAGATCAGAAGCAGAGAGATAACACTGGTGATTATGCAGCAATTTATAAATCGCTGGAAAAGATCAATGGCAGCGATTTAAGGACTTTTTCCAGCGATTATTTACTTCCCTTGTAGTGACTACCGATCAAGTTATTGATCAGTATATGGGTTTCCCTTTTCAGTTTTCAACAACAACCAAATAATATTGCACCTGTCATAGGACCTACTTATAAAGGAGGAAAAAAAAATTAAATCTTATTAATTATTGTTGGATTTATAATTGAATAATGCTACATACAGTCGTTGAGTATGCAAGCGCCGTGTAGTCACTTTGTAAAAGAGTGAGTTTCACTATTAAAAAATTAATTTTCTTTTCACATGGATCCTGTATTTATTCATTTTTTCAAAGTGATTGCACGGCGCTTGCACACTCACAATTGTAACTATCATTTCTCTTTATAATTAGAGTAATGATAGATACATAGTTGATGTACAAATCTCGTCTCATTCCTTTTGAAAAAAGTATAGTCTACTATAAAAAAGTTAATCTTTTCAAGTGAGCCTCATGATATTTCTCTTACTTTTTTTAAAGAGAGTGCACAATGCTTATATATATACTCTATGATTGTATAAATCATTTTCCTTATAGCTAAATTATATTTTTAGTATATTAATGCATTTTACCTTTATAATTTAAGAACCTCAATTTTCACTAAATAAATTGAAAACTTAGAATAAATTAATTATGTTTTCCAAGTAATTGACTAGTGTAAAAAAAATGACTTAGCATATTAAATTTTTATGTAACAAAAGTGTAAATGTTATGTCAAATACATTTATTAATGTTAGTCTTATTTTTACTCTGACCCCTTTTGTCTCTCATGTGTGATACTTTGATCGGTGCACAAGCGGCTAAGTCTGGAGTCTTGATGCTTAAGTGATGAGATTGAAAAGTACGTGATTCGCACATGACTTATTAGCAGCATCTGAGAAAGATCAAGTTTTACGAGCCACAGGATGGTGACACTTGGTATCATCTGTTTCTTCATATATATTCATAGTTAACCGAGATTTGTAACCCTAATGTTCATTCATGTTTTCATTTTGTACATTTTGAGAGGCTCCGAGAGTGTTCTGTGCAGAGAGTGAAGAACCTAGGGTTTGCTAGGGTTTCTTCATTGAGAGAAAGAAATCAGTGTGATTTCTTTGAGAGAAAGTGAGGATTAGTGAATGTAAATGGTTCTGAGGCTTCTCTGGTGGAGACTGTGATTATCAATAAAGCTCTGAGGCCATTCCTACCGTGGACGTAGATTATTAGGGTCGAACCACGAAATCGGTTGTGTTGTTTTTTCTCTTCCTTTTATTCTTGTTATTTTCTTTATTGTTGATTCTTATTCTTGTTCTGTTTTGTGATCTGTTTTTCTTTTTATTTGGATCTGGTTGGTTCTTGCAATATTCTGTGAATATCGATCTCAGTTAATCTTTGAGTTTTGGAACGAGAGGGACTCGGGGTAAAATCATTACAAAAAGTACACTTGAATGACATTTCTTGACATAATTTCTTTAAAGATTTTGTAGAATTATATATTTATTATTTAACAGATGGAATGATTAATTTTGTATTCTACATGAAATATATATTAATTCTATATAAAGTATGCAGGTAATTATATATATTAATCTAACACAACCAAAGGGTGATCATAAAGCTTCTCAAAATAAAACTAAAAGCTCAGAAGTCTCCTTATTTATAAACTTGCAGTCTCAATCTATGGTTATATCTTACCTTCATCATTATTAATATATATATAATTTTTTTTAAGTATATATATTATATATAAGAGCACGAATTGATCAACTTTCATATGACCAAAACAATGTATTCAGCCAAAAACAAAATCATGCATGACGAAATAGTGTGGGGGAGATCGAACTTGCATGGAAAGGATGCCGCACGTACGTTAGAAAAATAATAATAATAATAATAATAATAACACTTGCTTGCTATTATACATAAAAATAGACGTCGTGAGATCTACATGCATATTTCACATCTGATCTCTTCAAATTATTAAAAGTGTTTTTTATGCATGGATTCTAAATTGTGTCCGGCATCACTTTCTAGTTTTATCCATGAAAGGCGCTGAATATGGAATATGTTAGCTGTACTCAGCTCTTTAACTTCCAAAGAAAATATCAATGTCGTTTTCTATCATCAACTTGAAACCTTATACGTTAAAGAATAGGAAAAGTTTGTGGGGGTGTGAACCATGAAAACGATTTCTNATGTTAGCTGTACTCAGCTCTTTAACTTCCAAAGAAAATATCAATGTCGTTTTCTATCATCAACTTGAAACCTTATACGTTAAAGAATAGGAAAAGTTTGTGGGGGGTGTGAACCATGAAAACGATTTCAATTATATATAAATCTTAGGTTAAGTTTGGATGTTGAGATAAGATGAGAATTTTTAAAAATTTTGTGAATAGTGTTAAGATGAAAGTTTAAAATATTATTTTTTAATATTATTATTGTTTTGGGATTTGAAAAAGTTAAATTAAAATTTGAAAAATTTGAATTGTTTATTATATTTTATATGGGGATTTGAAAAAGATGTATTGATGAGATGAGATGAGATAGAGATGAGAAATCTCATCTCTTCCCCCAAACATAACCATAGTCTTCTCCGTTTTGATAGGGGAAGTATTTCATCTCATTATTACAATTTTTTTAAATTTCTACACAAAATATAATAAATAATTTCACTTTTTCAAATAACAAAATAATAATAATATTAAAAAATAATATTATAATAATATTTTATTTAACTTTCATCTCAACTTAATTCATCGTAACTCACTATCCAAACAGTATATACTTCAAGAGCCACCATCGCATTCATTTCAAGAGGACTACCGATCAAGTTGTTGATAAGTATATGGGTTTCCCTTTTCAGTGTTCAACAACAACCAAATAATATTGCACCTATCATAGGACCTGCTTATAAAGGAGGCCTAGAAAATAAAATAACAAAAAAATAAATTAACTCTTATTAATTAATATTGTTAGATTTATAATTGAGTAATACTACATATAATCGTAAAATGTACAAATATCTTACAGTCACTTAAAAAAGTGGAGTCCACTATTAAAAAATTAATTTTCTTTCCATATAGATCTCGTATATATTTATTTATTTTTTTTAAAATGATTGTGCGGCGCTTGCATACTCACAACTTCAACTATCATTTCTCTTTATACTTAGAGTGATGATAGATATATAGTCGGTGTACAAATCTTGTCTCATTCTCTTTGAAAAAAATATGGTCTACTATGAAAAAATTAATCTTTTGAAGTGAGTCTCATGAAATTTCTCTTATTCTTTTAAAGAGAGTGCACAATACTTTTATATAAATTCTATGATTATATAAATCATTTTCCTTATTACTAGATTATATAATTTTTAATATATTAATGCACATTACCTTTATAATTTAAGAACCTCAATTTTCATTAATAAATTGAAAACGGAGAATTAATTCATTATGTTTTCCGAGTAATTGACTAGTGTAAAAAAAAAAAAATGACTTAGCATATTAAATTTTATGTAACAAAAGTACACTTGAATGATATTTCTTGACATAATTTCTTGAAAGATTTTGTAGAATTAAATATTTTTTATTTAACTTTATGTGTATATTTAGTAAAAACTCAAAGAAATTTGATTCTAATTAGTTCAACTAATATTCTGGAATTGCACGAGACAATTGATCTATCATGTTGATCTCTGGACTTGGACTTAAAAGGACTGATATCTAATGGTCAACTTAGATTGCGATTGCTACCAATTTATTTTCTGCATGACTATTTTAATAATTTGTACTATTCTTTGTAATTTTCAATCAATTTACCTTTGTAATTTAAAACGCAAAAAAAGGTAGACATTTATCAGTAGAATGGGACACAAACCTATTTAGAGCCGCTACTCTCCTGTCTAGGCATTGAGTATCGTTGATGGTTCGAGGCGGTGCCATTCTCAAGATTGCCTCTATCTTCTCAGTGTCGGCCTCTATTCCTCTCTGCGGGACTATGAACCCCAAGAATTTGCCCCAACTTACCCTGAACCTGCATTTGGCTGGGTTCAACTTCATTTTGTACTTTCGCAATATCGCGAAGAACTCCCTAAGGTTCATTAGATGCTGTGCGGCCTCCTTACTTTTTACAGATAAATCGTCTACATATACCTCCATAGTCTTTCCGATTTGGTGTTTTAACATCTGGTTGACCAGCCTCTGATATGTTGCCCGGCATTCTTCAGCCCAAAAGGCATTACTCGATAGCAGTAGAGTCCCCTGTCAATTATGAACGTCGTCTTCTCCTCATCTGACTTGTTCATCCTGATTTGATTGTATCCAGAGTAGGCGTCCATAAAGCTCAAAAATTGGCGTACAACTGTGGCATCCACGATGATATCAATTCAAGGCAGTGGAAAGCCTGCTACTAGGTAGTGCACCTCTCATATGAAGCCTGCTGCCATGAGTCTCTCAATTTCCTCTGCTATGGCCGTGCATTTCTCAGTGCTAAACGACCTCCTCTTCTTTTGTACTTTTTTAGCTTCTAGATCAATTCAAAGGTTGTGCTCTATGATTGAATTATCAATCCTAGGCATGTCTTCGTGACTCTAGGCAAATACATCTTTATGCTCGATCAACAATTGCTCCAAGGCTTCTTGATACTCTAGCAGGAGTTTGGAGCCAACCCTTGTGGTGGCGGCTGCGCGTTCTGGATGCAACTTCACTAAATGCAAGGGCTCGTTGGCTTCTGCTTGTAATAGACTATCTTCATCCATGGTTTCCATGTCTTGCCCTTCTTCTAGTTGAGGTGTTGGCAGTAGCTGTTCTTTTAAATCGTCTACTAAGCATACCATCAATGTTCCTGTCTTCAATTCCTGAACCTAGCATTCTCAGGTTGATATCTACTCTCCTTGTATTTGGCTACTAAATTGCGTAGTTCATCATGTATTTTCTTCTTCTTCACTTCTTCTCTATTAACTCCTTTGGCACTGTGTTCATCCCCTTCCGGTTGCCCGTTTTGGGCAGGGGGATGATCCCTTTGCCACTTCAATTCCTCATTCTCTTTCTGTAGCTGTTCAACAACTGCCATCACTTGTTTCAGCCTTTCATCTGTTTTCGCTAACCTTCCTTCTATCTCTGTCATGCTTGGTCCCGGATCTCGTTCGACTTGTGATCTCGTGATGGTTGGCATGTGCAAATCATGCTGAAGTCTATAAAGATCCCACAAATGGAGCCACTGTTAAGAATGTGTTTCACACTACCAACTGCACAAGGGACACTTGCAGCAATGAATGGATAGCGTTGGTTACCTATGTAAACTCTGATGCTTAAGTCAGTAACAGTATGAGAATAAGTATATGAAATATAAAAATAAAAAAAGATGTTACCTCTACTGAGTTATTTGTAGAAGGATGTGGCATGATGGTAATTAACTTTGATCACCAATCCTATGTATTTATCCTTTGTGATCCTTTATTTAAGTGAGGAGATATCTCCTGTTTTGGAGGAGTTATCTCTCGCAGGATATTCGTGCCCAGTACTGGGCCTTATCCCCCGTTTCTTGAGATTATCTCCCCGTTATTATAGTTATAAGTCCTTTACCCACAGGGTTTTTACCCTTAAGCCATTCGCAAGTCTTTCTAGGCTTGTGGATGGGCTTGGCCCAGGGATGTAAATGCCCCCTCCAATTACAGTTTTTTTAAATTCTCACACAAAATATAATAAATAATTCAACTTTTTCAAATCACAAAACAATAATAATATTAAAAAATAATATTCTAACAATATTTTATTCAACTTTCATCTCAACTCAATTCATCTCAACTCATTATTCAAACGGCACAAATTTCAAGAGCCAATAATCAATGCGACCATCGCATTCGACTTCAAGAGGACTACCGATCAAGTTGTTGATCAGTATATGGGTTTCCTTTTCAGTTTTCAACAACAAGCAAATAATATTGCACCTGTCATAGGACCTACTTATTAAGGAGGAAAAAAAACAAAAAAATAAATTAAATCTTATTAATTATAGTTGGATTTAGAATTGAGTAATGCTAGATACAGTCGTGAAGTACGCAAGCATCATGCAATTAATTTGAAAAAGAGTGGGATCCACTATTAAAAAATTAATTTTCTTTTTATGTGGATCCTGTATTTATTCATTTTTTTCAAAGTGATTGGGTGGCATTTGTACACTCACAACTGTAACTATCATTTCTCTTATAATTAGAGTAATGCTAATATAGTTAGTGTACAAATTTCGTCTCATTCCCTTTGAAAGAAATATGGTCTACTATAAAAAAAGTTAATCTTTTCAAGTAAGTTCATGATATTTCTCTTATTTTTTTAAAGAGAGTGTACAACACTTTTATATATACTCTATGATTGTATAAATCATTTTCCTTATAGCTAAATTATATAATTTTTAGTATATTAATGCATTTTACCTTTATAATTTAAGAACCTCAATTTTCACTAAATAAATTGAAAACTCAGATCAATTAATTAATTATGTTTTCAAAGTAATTGACTAGTGTAAAAAAAATGACTTAGCATATGAAATTTTTTTGTACCAAAAGGACACTTGAATGACATTTCTTGACATAATTTCTTTAAAGCTTTTGTAGAATTAAATATTTTTTATTTAACAGATGGTATCTTTTTTTAACTTTATGTGTATACTTAGTAAGAACTCAAAGAAATTTGATTCTAATTTGTTCAACTAATATTCTGGAATTGCACGAGACAATTGACTTATCTTGTTGGTCTCTGGACTTGGACTTGAAAAGGACTGATATCTAATGGTCAACTTAGATTGCGATTGCTACCAATTTATTTTCTGCATGACTATTTTAATAATTTGTACTATTCTTTGTAATTTTCAATCAATTTATGTGTTTTTAATTGTTCTTCATTCAGTGATTCGAGTGGCTTTACTCCAACAAGGAGCCACCACCCGCAGCCGTCCGCTTTTGACTAAAAAGTATCAAGTTAATTAAAGAATTCAATTAATGAAACAAAGTGAGTGTAATATCTGCGTTTAAAATTATATATGACACGATCTGTAAATTATTTAACACGAATATGATATAAAATAAATAGATTAACTGGGTTTGATATAAATGTATTTGGATCAAAATTAGTTGACCCAATAAGTTACGATTAACAAAAGGATCAAATGTAGGTCAACCCACGAAATCTGTAATCAACCCGTATAGTATCAACAAATTCTANTAAGGAAGTATTTTTTAATGAAGTTGTGAATTTTTAGTATTTTTTAAAAGTATTTAAAAGTGTTAAAAAAGGTATGTAAAAAAAAGAGAAAAAAAACACACATAAAATACACTAGCAAGAGCTCTCAGCGGTGGCTCTAGTGTTACTCTAATAATAATATGTATAGAGCTCACAAATTTCTATACTAAGGTCCCATTAAGTTCATGCCTAAATTTGACGGACTTATAAGTGTGAGAATTATGCAGATAAAGTATGATTTAAGACAATTATTGTTGTTTAATGTTGTCTAAAATACTCATATATGCATCAATAAATGATATAGAATATATTTATCTTTCTTCCAATTGAGATTCTCAAATTCAAGTAGGAATTTAAGGAGATATCTTTCTTCAAAGATAAACATGGGTTGGGCCACTGGGCTGGGTCTGACTCGCCCCCCAGAGGCCCATCAACCAAAGCGTAATCGTCCCACCAATTGGAATAAGAAGATGGAGGCCCAAGGGCAGCGTGGGAAAAGGTTCAACATGGGAAGATGAGACAGCATTCACTCTGACAAGACTTTGCACACGTAAACGGCAGCAGAGCTACACTACATTAAAAGGTGAGATACGGAACATGGGCTAGGATCCTGGCGGGAACCTCTATCCTAGATAGAGTGCACATATGATGGCCACACTCACCAACCTGCCACATAGGATGTGACCCTGAGGAGCCACATCACATTAAAGTCGATGGCATGGTACCCACTACAGAGTACAACACACTTACATACAAAAATTCCTTCTAAGGTTCAGAAGACTGACTTAGGCATCGGAGGTGTCTCACCACCTCCTGAGCCCTCACATTTCTCATATGCACCAGTATGGAGCCCCGTGACCAGTGTGCGAAATATTTCGTTAACAAAATTCATGCCTAAATTTGAGGGATTTTAAGTGAGAGAATTATGCAGATTAAGTGCAACTTACGACAATTATTGTTGTTTAATGTTATCTAAAATTCTCATATATGTAGCAATCAAATATGTAGAATATATATATATCTCTCTTTCACTTGAAATTCCCAAATTCTCAAATTCAAACAATAATTTAAGGAGATGCATTTCTTCAGATTTAAACAAGTAGTTGAGAGAATCTTGATCCATATAAACTTATTACTATACATAATCACATTTAAAAGTTTCGCTAGCCATATGTGAGGAAGGTAGGATTGTAATCGAGCCGAGCCAAGCCAATCTTTGGCTTGCCAAGCTCGGTTCGACTAAAAAAGCTCGAACTCAAGATTTTTATTTAACTTTTGTTCGAGCTCAACTCCGTAAGCTAAACTCCCAACTCAATAAGATAAACTCCTAATTCGAGTTCAAGCTCAAGCTCAACTCAAGTTGTTTATTTTTTTAAAAAAAANTTGTTGTTTAATGTTGTCTAAAATACTCATATATGCATCAATAAATGATATAGAATATATTTATCTTTCTTCCAATTGAGATTCTCAAATTCAAGTAGGAATTTAAAGAGATATCTTTCTTCAAAGATAAACATGGGTTGGGCCACTGGGCTGGGTCTGACTCGCCCCCCAGAGGCCCATCAACCAAAGCGTAATCGTCCCACCAATTGGAATAAGAAGATGGAGGCCCAAGGGCAGCGTGGGAAAAGGTTCAACATGGGAAGATGAGACAGCATTCACTCTGACAAGACTTTGCACACGTAAACGGCAGCAGAGCTACACTACATTAAAAGGTGAGATACGGAACATGGGCTAGGATCCTGGCGGGAACCTCTATCCTAGATAGAGTGCACATATGATGGCCACACTCACCAACCTGCCACATAGGATGTGACCCTGAGGAGCCACATCACATTAAAGTCGACGGCATGGTACCCACTACAGAGTACAACACACTTACATACAAAAATTCCTTCTAAGGTTCAGAAGACTGACTTAGGCATCGGAGGTGTCTCACCACCTCCTGAGCCCTCACATTTCTCATATGCACCAGTATTGAGCCCCGTGACCAGTGTGCGAAATACTTCGTTAACAAAATTCATGCCTAAATTTGAGGGATTTTAAGTGAGAGAATTATGCAGATTAAGTGCAACTTACGACAATTATTGTTGTTTAATGTTATCTAAAATTCTCATATATGTAGCAATCAAATATGTAGAATATATATATCTCTCTCTTTCACTTGAAATTTCCAAATTCTCAAATTCAAACAATAATTTAAGGAGATGCATTTCTTCAAATTTAAACAAGTAGTTGAGAGAATCTTGATCCATATAAACTTATTACTATACATAATCACATTTAAAAGTTTCGCTAGCCATATGTGAGGAAGGTAGGATTGTAATCGAGCCGAGCCAAGCCAATCTTTGGCTTGCCAAGCTCGGTTCGACTAAAAAAGCTCGAACTCAAGATTTTTATTTAACTTTTGTTCGAGCTCAACTCCGTAAGCTAAACTCCCAACTCAATAAGATAAACTCCTAATTCGAGTTCAAGCTCAAGCTCAACTCAAGTTGTTTATTTTTTTAAAAAAATTTTTGAATAAGATTTAATAATTAATAAATTAGATAAATAAAAAATCTAATATTTTTGTATAACTAACAAGTAGAACATATATTAAATTATAAGATTCTAAAATTTATAAATACTAATATGTAGCTAGTTGATATTTATCCATAATAACAATACATTATATGCCAACATAAATTATTAATACATACATATAAAATGATAGTATATATTTATTTAATATATGGTTCCCACATACTAGTATATAAAATTATTAAATTTTATCTACTAATTATTGTATAAATTATAAAATATAGATATGAATCATATTCAATATATAAGTATAAGTAATTAGGCTACATATTATATATTTAATTATAAAAGTGTTATGGTTATGTTATTAGCTAATACATATACATAGGTGTATGTATATATTTATCAATATATGAATGAGTTTTAATCGAGTTGAGCTAACGAGTCAACTCGGCATAAATGAGAGAGCCTTAATGAGTCTTAGACCAGTCGAGTCGAGTCGAGTTTAGTTGGGTATATGTTATTTACTAATAGAGTGGGTATCTGCTTTCACAGTCGAGTTTTTATTTTCACGAGTCGAGTTTAACTGGACGAGTATCGAGCAGGCTATCGAACAGATCGATTCATTTACAACCCTAGATGAAAGTAAAATACAACTAGAAATCATAAATTTACTGTCAAATTAGTACAAATTATAGTGCTGACGAGATTAGTGTGAATTTATTCAATTTAAATGGCATATGTATGGAACCAAAAATGTTATTAATCATGTTACATAGCATCAAATGATTAAAAAATTATTATTTTTATTTACCTTGTAATCATATAATGTAATATTAACACATAATTAAAAATCGATAATTAATAAGATAATAAATACTAGTGGGTTTAAAGCTTTGGGAAATTGGCACACCTGAGTTTTACTCTAGATGATTAGGAATGTCAGCCCAACACCATGCAGACAAAGAAGTCCATTTCGTTTTTGGTGCCGTGGGTTGGCCACTTTTCTAATTTCTACCCAATAGAACATTGACAGTGTAACATATTTCATCAAACATTAAGGTCTGGATACTTATATTGATGTATATTCAAAATTTCTAATAATTTTTTTTAAATATCACTTAAATATAAAATATTTTAATTTTTAATTTTCAACTTCTTCATCTAATTATTATCCAAAAAGAAATTCAATACAACTTTTTCAAACTTCTAAACAAAACACAAAAATAATTGAATTTTTTTAAATTTCAAAATAAAAATAATATTAAAAATTTATATTCATACAAATTTTTAACTTTATAAGATTTTTATTCAATTTTATCTCTTATTTCTCAAAACTCAATAAAACATTTTAATTCAAACTATTTTATTACTCTTCACAAAATTCTAAACTTCTACATTTATGAGTGTATACAAGTCAAGTTCGAGCCAGAATATGTAAATTTATATTTAAAATTGTTCATTATTTTTTGAATAAGTTTGACAAAAAAAATTTGCTTATATTAGATCTTATAACTTTATCAATAAATTTCAATTTCGGCATACAAAATTTTATAAATATTTTTTTATATAATTTATTATAAATGTATAAATTTCATTACTTGTAATAGACTTTCACATAAAATGTATAAAGAATAAAACGTATAAATAAGTTTTGTGAAACTCTGAAATTGAATTTGATCCAATTTGATATCATTACGGGTAATTCCCGCAACCAAAGGAACAAGTGAGACCGAGAATTTCTTTAAACCTGGAAATTAATATGACTTAGCCGTGCAACCAAACAAGTTTCTTCTCAAGTCATGAACACTTGTCGCTCTCGCTCCCTACCCAATCGTTTTCTTTGAATTCAACCGCGGCAACGGCAAGGATCTTTCGCCGGCGACAACCACGGCGTGAGTCTAATGATATAGTCGCCCTCGAAACAGTAATGCAGAGGTTATGTTCTTAATTTAGCAGAACTTTTTCCTCACCGGTTAGCTTTAATATAGAAGGGACAAAATGGTGGGGAAATCAGGTTTTTTTTTCGTTTGTTTATTCAGAGCTTTGTTTGGTTATTGAGAAACGTAGGACAGAAAGAAAAACCATTTCGGGCAAGATTTTTTGCCTTGCTGTGTGAAGCCATTAGATTTGATTAATTTATTGCAACTTGATTAACTTGAACAATATAGTTCTAGCAGAATGAATATACAATGTCTATCTGGACATACGAATAGCGCATGGACTTGAAATATTATCTTAATTCCCTTGGTCATGGACTCGCAGGTTTGTTAATTTATCATGTAATTTTGGAAAGGTATGTGTAATGATCGATACCTTGGGTAGTTTAATATTTTCACTTATGAGGATGGTTGGATTTTGCTTGGAAATAAAAGTTAGGACTTGGGGGATTTTGGTAGCTTATTTTCTCTCCTTTCGTGTGGCTTATCAATACTGC
Source organism: Pterocarya stenoptera (assembly GCA_003123785.1). Lineage (NCBI taxonomy): Eukaryota > Viridiplantae > Streptophyta > Magnoliopsida > Fagales > Juglandaceae > Pterocarya > Pterocarya stenoptera. Next base: position 18,131 of record QEOT01123278.1, on the reverse strand, counting down.
ATGTAAATATCCATGAAAATAGAAAACAGAGTATGTAAATTAGCATGCCATCTGTTATTTTCACTATCAATTTGATGCCTCTATCGTTTTACTTAAATTAATTTTGCAATTTTGATAGACCATGCGATTTGGTACTAACGTCGTATTGTTCTTCGCAAGTAGGATTTCTTGACTGCCTTCACAATTTTTTCTAGTTTGCTCTAATCGATTAAGTTCTGGGATGGAAAGTTTTATTCTTAACTTAAAAATGCATTTAAATGCGCTACAGCTCGAGATGTTAACCTTACATATGCATCCCCATGAGCTAGGCTAGTCTTCCTAAAGCTTTTAGTAGCTTATTCTCTTCCTTTCATATTGGTGGTACACATAAGATGATCTATTGGTTGGTCTGGGTCATCAAGCTGTTATTTGAGGTCGTTGTCTCCTATGGTTCCTTTCCTGCTGAGTGTCACAGATGTGAACCACAAGAATTCAGTCTCCTGTTCCCTTGTTTAAACATACTTTTAATCTGTACAAGGATTGCTTGCTCTATGTTCTGGCCTTTTTATTATTTGTTTCTAGCTATGCTCAGGATGATCTGTTATTTGTGATTTGTTTTTACTATATAGCTTACCTGCACAATAATCATGCATGTCTAGCATGCAGCCACCATGGGTACTGTACGTATATTCAATCTAGAAAGTAGTCAATTCATCAGTTTGTGCAGGCAAATTTTGCAGTTAAGTATACGTTTCTTCACAGTTTACTTTATTGGAGGCCACTTTTTTGTTAATTTTGCAACGTGAATTAAAGAAATTGCAAGACCATTTATGTAATTCAATTGCCATCCTCGAGAACAGTGAACACTAGATTTAAAATCTGGCCAAATTAATACTACATTAATATGATATAAATGTTATCCAGTGTGTTAATCACAACCACAGAAAGTTGTACACAGGTACTGCTTAATGCTCCTACCAAGAAAAACCTTAATGTCAAAATATCCAACATGAACTACTGATCATGCTGCATGAGTTCTGTCGGTGTTCACCAGTACTTGGAGGTTATTTTTCCAATCAAATGGTTAAGAATGACTCACAGTTCTGCTGGTTTTGCATGGGGCCAATAGAATGATCAAGTCTCTTAACATTTCCTTGTGCATGCAGCTAGCAGATTGAAATATTGTCTACCATGTTGGAATTTATGCAGGCATAGTACTTGACTGGTACTCCTTTGTTGAATACTCAATTCCTAACAAGTACATTTTCCTTTTGCGCGAAAAATCGGAACCAAGTTATCCTCAAACCAATTTACTTCACAATGTTATCACTATCCTTTGGTTGCTGGAGGTGCCCCCTTTTCAAGATCACATTCGATGTGCATAAATGTCTGCACTACTTATATTTTCAGCAGAAAACTGGTTGTAATTATGATAAAAAAAAAAAAATGCCGCATCAAGCTATAAGTCAAGCGACTGAAGCAGTTGGTAAGTTAATCTCAAGAGAAAACCAAAATAGACTGCACAGAAATTGAAACAAACAACAACAAAAACTGTAACATACAGCAGCAAGTTCTTTTCTCTCTCAGGTTCTTCAAGTTTTCAACATTTTTCCCCTTGATTTCTTAATGAATTATATTTATAAAACATCCGGAAATGATTGCTAACAATTTCTGCATGACTAAGTAACAGAAGAAACGCTAATTGAGTAATGAAGAAATGACTTATCTACTTCCATTGGTTATGCTTTGCCATCCACTTTTTAAAAAGACACCACGTTTTGAGGGGTACCACAAGGGTACAAGGTTATGAAGAACAAGACAAAACCATTGATGATACCCTGAAAGAAAAAAAAAAAAAAAAATTCTATAATGGATATGAATTCAAGAAGCAATTAGACAAATTAGCATACGTAATACAAAGTGGCACCTACTACATATTTAATTAATAAGACGGAACTAGAAAAACACTTAAATTTTAAACAGGAAAAATCAAAGGAAACATGCTTTTAACCTGGCAATCTTATTTGAGTATCAGATGAGGCACAAATGTGCAGTACAAGATTCAGTTTGTTAATAAGCAATTATTAACAAACTCAATCAGGAGTTTGTTAACATTCTTTACCATTATATATTATATAATATATCAGGAGTTTGGGAAACCCCATTAATCAAAAACCTCTATAGCAAGTCAACATCTTCATAAAAATCAACAAGTCAAGACTAGCAAAAATAAGAGCAGGCAATTATCAAATTAACAAGTCAACTAGTAACAGATCCATGTGCAAAATGTCTTCATCGCACACAGTATACACATCTTTTAGACCCCCAAATAAGGATAGAAGCTAATCAAGTAAAAGAGAACTGATTCCGAAATTGTCAATGACTGCTATTAATAATTGATCATGAAAAGGGCTTAATGTTTAAATCACTTACAAGTATACCAGAGGTTGCATCCCAGTTATTTGGAAAATACTGCAACAAGTAGCCATAACAATGATATAAGAACAAATAAATAAGCCATGACTATAATAAGCCATATGATGAGAATATTCTTCTTCTAGTCCAAGAGAACAAAAGACTCACAAAATCCAAGAAATGCCAAAATGAGCATGACAGCCACAACAATAATAAGAGCCAGTCTTCTGCATGGTAGAACAACAATAGCACAGACAGATAATGGAGAAGGTTAGGCCAAAAAGCACAAACCAAACGCAAGGGTTCCTTAGTCATTCGTTAAAATATATAAAAAATTATACAACTATGAGCTAGTAAATTTGGCATTTCCCAAAAATTATACAACAATTCTAGATACTCTTAAAAATGGATCCTAGAATAAAATGAAAAAATTTAAGAATGAAACACAATCAGGAATACACATGCATAAGTGATACAAAAACCTTTTAAGGTATCTGATTTGAAAATACATACACATTTCCTCTGAGAAATCAGTATACAATTCACACTTTATAATGGGGGAGACTTTTACCTTGCAAATTGCAATATTCAGCACTTAAAATGTAACTGAGATACTACCATAGTAACACTAGCATGTTGATAAGTTTGTTTATAGTTATTTTAGTACAACTTATAATTGAACAAACATAATCTATAAAATAAGAATTGAAATGATAAATACTTTTTTCTTTGATTGATTAATAATAATTTTATTGATGGTAGAAAGTAGAAAGTAGGCATAGCCCATATAAGGAGAATTATTAAACAGTGGTAATGGTTGACAGGCCATATGAGACTCGATTGATGTATGAGAAGCTTCAGTCTCACCCAAATGTGCAAGTAAGCAAGACCGCAAGACAATTCATGTTCAACTTTCAAGTAACTACCGATTTTCTGTCTGTATTTATGGGTGAAGAGTCAAAGTTACTGAAAGGTTTCAATCTAGCATGGCTATGTGAGCAATGAAAGGTTCAAAGTTACTTATGTCAATGCCTAAGAACTATATTCTGTGTGGGCATTTTCTTTTCCTGATCATGGCAATATTATAGTTTTCAAGTTTAAATTTCCCACCACCAATGAGAAATAGTTCTAGACATATTATGGGGATTTATGGGGATTTTCTAGAATTGATCACACATAACAAGGTATATTCATGTTTCTTTTTTCCTATTTCTATCTAATAGTCATTGTCAAATACAACTCTAACAGGCCATGGAGATGATGAAGTTCACAACAAGCACGCCTTTTTAATCAAGAGCCTCTGTATTAGCATAAGGTTCAGCCAAATGCATTAATACAATGTACACATATCTTCAAAACTTATTGTGAGGTTGTACATCACAATCTGAAAATTTGAAAAATCCCCAAAGGCATTCACAAACTAAAAATCCATGTAAGCACACAAGAATTTGATGCAACATTTAAGGAAACACAACCAAATGCTACCTTACCTTCATTTTACAACTACAGGGATCTAAATAATTCAAGCAATTGTCATAGATTAGTGTATCTAGTTTACCTTTAGACCATAGAGCTCGAGCAAGCACTTTGTCTGCAGGTCCTCACCTTTATTGAAGGCAATGCTGATTTCAAAAAACTAACACATAAGTGATCTATTCTAAAAGATTGACTAGATATAACTTATAATCCGCAAAATGTATTTTAAAAAAATACAAAGCAGAACAACTTATTATGTCGAGATCTCATAGCAGATAGTCTATGAATGCTTTATATATATAAGTAGTTTAATCTATCAATACTTAGAGAAAACTTCTGGATTTAAAAAAAAAAAAGAAATAAATTGCATGTTGGTGGATCACAAAATGGAAATTAAAGCTGGTAAAAATATGTGAAAAAAGATGTAGCAGCAAGGCCCAAATTTTAAACCAACCATCCCACCAACTTTTGAACCCTAAAGAAACCCAATTTCACTAATCCAGAACCACAACTCATATGCACAAAACAGACCCACAATACAGATGCACTAAAAAGACTCACAACTCAGATGCACAAAAATAGAACCACAACTGTCTTCTACACTAAAATGCCACTGCAATAAACAGAACCACATAACTGATGAAGTTTGTAGTGCGTGCAGTCACAAAGGCTAGTAGAACGCACAAAACACAAGCTGAAGACCACTTCTCTTTCTTTTATATTTTCTTTATAAGTTTTACTAATTTGAAATATAAAATAGATTTTAAACACATGTAGAGCATCCGAAGGCATGAACCTTCTTGTTAAAAAAACAGAGAAATGCACTAAAAACAGAGAGAAGTTACGATCTGTGATGAGTGAATTTGTGATTGAAAAACTGAAGTGAGTGTTGCATGAGCAAAAGAGAAATGGGAGGGAGCTTGCTGCTGTGAGAGATTCTCAGCAGCAACCCAAAATCGCACAAAACGTCGGAAAAATCCCCAAAACCCACAGACTGCACTAATGAAATTCATTTCATAGAAATTTCATGGGAGTGGAAATTAACTTGAAGTGAATGTGGGTGTGTTCGTGAGAAGCAGAGAAGGAGAAGGGCCTTACCACTGATCGGCAACTCAGAACTCCAAGAACTCCCACAAACGCGCGCAGCACCAAACCCACAAGAAATCGCCAGTGCAGAGAAAGAGAGGGTCTACTGTGAAGGCCCTGGGGTTCGAAGTCAGAGGGTAGAACTAGTAAGAGAGAGAGGGAGAGAAAGAGAGAGAAATACGAAGGTGAGCACCGTGCGAGAGATGAAGAGAAGATGAGTCTGGCTCCCGGGGGGGGGGAACATTTCGTGCGTTTTGCCACCCCAGACCAAGTAGCGACTATTTTAGTCCGTTGCAAGATATTTTTCGTTTTGCAGCGAAACAAAAAGCCGTAATAGAATTAAAAAGCGCTGTAAAAAAGTCCAACTCCATTTAAATTGCAAGTCGTGGTTAATATGCCGTGACGAATATTGATTCGCTGCAAAAAGTGACTTATTGCTGCAATTTTATTTGCAACAGGAAAACAATTGCCGTAATAAGTAATTTTTCTTGTAGTGAGCAGAATGAATGTACAATGTCTATCTGGACATACGAATAGCGCATGGACTTGAAATATTATCTTCCCTTGGTCAAGGAGTCGCAGGTTTGTTAATTTATCATGTAATTTTGGAAAGGTATATATGTGTAATGATCGATACCTTGGGTACTTTAATATTTTTCACTTATGAGGATGCATGGTTGGAAATAACAGTTAGGACTTGGGGGATTTTGGTAGCTTATTTTCTCTCCTTTCGTGTGGCTTATCAATACTGCATGTAAATATCCATGAAGAAAATAGAGTATGTAAATTAGCATGCCATCTGTTATTTTCACTATCAATTTGATGCCTCTATCGTTTTACTTAAATTAATTTTGCAATTTTGATAGACCATGCAATTTGGTAGTAACGTCGTATTGTTCTTCGGAAGTAGGATTTCTTGGCTGCCTTCACAATTTTTTCTAGTTTGCTTTAATCGATTAATTAGTTCTGGGATGGAAAGTTTTATGGTCTTAACTTAAAAATGCATTTAAGTGCGCTATAGCTCGAGATGTTAACCTTACATATGCATCCCTACGAGCTAGGCTAGTCTTCCTAAAGCTTTTAGTAGCTTATTCTCTTCCTTTCATATTGGTGGTACACATAAGATGATCTATTGGTTGGTCTGGGTCATCTTGCTTTTATTTGAGGTCGTTGTCTCCTATGGTTCCTTTCCTGCTGAGTGTCACAGATGTGAACCACAAGAATTCAGTCTCCTGTTCCCTTGTTTAAACATCTGCATATCTAATTTTTAATCTGTACAAGGATTGCTTGCTCTATGTTCCTTTTTATTATTTGTTTCTAGCTATGCTCAGGATGATTTGTTATTTGTGATTTTTTTTACCATATAGCTTACCAGCACAATAATCATGCATGTCTAGCATGCAGCCACCATGGGTACTGTACGTATATTCAATCTAGAAAGTAGTCAATTCATAAGTTTGTGCAGGCAAATTTTGCAGTTAAGTGTACGTTTTTTCATAGTTTACTTTATTGGAGGCCACCTTTTGGTTAATTTTGCAACGTGAAAGAAATTGCAAAACAATCCAGGCCAATATTGTTGACTATTTATGTAATTCAATTGCCATCCTCGAGCTTCATTCTGTGGAACTGATGTAGCAATTAAAAGAGAAACAGTGAACACTAGATCATTTAAAATCTGGCCAAGTTAATACCATAATATGATATAAATTATGTTATCAAGTGTGTTAATCACAACCACAGAAAGTTGTACACAGGTGCTGATTAATGCTCCTACCAAGAAAAACCTTATGTCAAAACATCCAACATGAACTACTGATCATGCTGCATGAGTACTGTCAGTGTTCACCAGTACGTGGAGGTTATTTTTCCAATCAAATGGTTAAGATGACTCACAGTTCTGCTGGTTTTGCATGGGGCCATTAGAATGATCAAGTCTCTTTACATTTCCTTGTGCATGCAGCTAGCAGATTGAAATGTCTACCATGTTGGAATTTATGCAGGCATAGTACATGACTGGTACTCCTTTGTTGAATACTCAATTTCTAACAAGTACATTTTTCCTTTTGCGCGAAAAATCGGAATCAAGTTATCCTCAAACCAATGTCCTTTCCAATGTTATCCCCCTCCTTTGGTTGCTGGAGGTGCCGCCTTTTGCGAATCAAAATTAACGTGTCAAAAATGATAGTTTGATTTATATATTGTTCATATTTGAATGTGGAATTCATTGCATTTGATCTAGGGAAAAGAAAGTTCAGGATAATGCCAAACTAAGGTGTAGCCACCACTTGATAGGGATTAACTTGAGGGTAAACAATCAAAGTGGGGCAAGTGTTCGGCCTAATTTATAATTAGACTCCTGTTTGGCTTGTATGGTTCTAGCTACTCATCCATGCTTTATGCTCAACTACAATTCTTCTCAAGCCCCAACTACAATTCTCCTCTCTGCACTAGCTTACTGTGGTCAAATTAAAGCCTATGGGACCATTTCTATGCCAAAGTAAGAGGGTATATTGTTCATGAACTTTTCAATTTTCCCATTGTTTTATGACCACAAATGTTGTCCAATTTTAACATTATCCAAGGAAGCATGCAAAAGTTGGGTCAAAGTTGAAACACATTCATCGAATGACTTTCTTTTGGGGTTTGGTCCAATCCAATGACGCGGTCGAATCTTGAAAATTCAGAGGAATCAGGACTATATATACCCCTATTCCTATCAAAGAATGGATCAGGATCTCAACTTACCACTTTTAAGCAAGCAGCTGCCTCTTGAAAGAATTCACAGTTTGATCTTTCCAAGACTCGAAAACCCCCTCCCCCTCCTTATCTGATCTCTGTCCCTCGATCTCCCTTATCCCTAATGGAAGCAAAAAATATTGTACCCCTACAGCCACCCACTTATGGAAATGTAATCACTGTTCTCAGCATTGATGGCGGAGGCATAAGAGGGCTTATCCCAGGAACCATCCTAGATTTCTTAGAATCTGAGCTTCAGGTTAGACATATACAGTAATATATATAATGTTTCATGCCAAGAGAATCCTGCATCCAATGTATCCTTTGTTGAATTTTTATTCACTTTTCAAGCATGCACATTGTGTACATTTAAGCAGAATGTTTCAGCATGCATGTAATCTTCTATCATTTACACTGAATTGTTTGTGCATGGTGCAGAAGCTGGACGGGGAAGATGCAAGAATCGCAGATTATTTCGATGTGATTGCAGGAACAAGCACAGGCGGCCTTGTAACTGCCATGCTAACTGCTCCAAATGAAAAGAACAGACCTGTCTTTGCTGCTAAGGATATCAAGGACTTCTACTTAAACCATTGCCCTAAAATATTCCCACAAAACAAGTAAATTTAGAACTCATTTCAGACGAAACTGTACTTTTCATCAGAACAATGCTTTCCTATTTGATTATTAGACTGATTCCATTCATTTTAGTTACTAAAACGAGTTATGTTCTTTTTCCAAAATTGCAGTTGTCCGCTATTTCCACTTACTACAAAGATCCTCAAAGCCCTTTCCGGACCCAAGTACGATGGGAAGTATCTACATAACCTTGTTAGGGAAAAACTGGGAAGTACAAGAATGCATCAGACTTTGACTAATGTTGTCATCCCCACATTTGATCTCAAGCGACTGCAGCCAACCGTTTTCTCTAGCTATGAGGTTGAATATCATCTTCTCTTCAAATAGATCAATCTTCAAGACTGATTATTAAGGACTTGATCTAGCTTTTCTCATCCTCTCAATTAGGAAGTGATTGTAAATGATGGAATACTAAGATTCACTTTGGTTTCCTTCTTTTATGAACCAGGTAAAGAAAAACCCAAGCTTAGATGCCCTACTCTCAGATGTATGCATTTCAACCTCAGCTGCACCAACTTATCTTCCACCTTATTACTTCGAAACCAAAGACCCAGAAGGGAACGTCAGAGAATTCAACCTTACAGATGGTGGGGTTGCTGCTAATAATCCGGTACCTTTCAAGCTGTTTCAGATCCTGCCTGATACCAATAATAGTAATTTTAGCATGTTTTGTTTTTCCGGTGAAAACTATAATGCAAAGTACTGGTGTTGTTAACCTGCTAAATTGGTGTCTCTTCCAGGCTTTACTTGCCATTGGTGAAGTGACAAAGGAGATCCTTAGAGGAAGTCCCGACTTCTTCCCTATAAAACCAATGGACTATGGCCGGTTTTTGGTCATATCATTAGGAACTGGCTCGCATAAAGACGAAGAGAAATACAAGGCTCGTGATGCAGCCAAGTGGGGCATACTAGATTGGTTAACCAGAGGTGGTTCCACCCCAATAATTGATGTATTTTCTCAAGCAAGTGCAGATATGGTTGACGTCCATCTCTCTGAGGTTTTCCAAGCCCTTCATTCTGAGCAAAGCTATCTGCGGATTCAGGTATATCATCTTTATTCAAATCCATATTTCCAGGCCGACGAGTAGGCATGCTTTTATGCACTCGATTAACATGGGCATGTTTAATATTTGAATCAAAATAATGCAGGACGATACATTGAGTGGGGTAGTATCTTCTGTGGACGTTGCCACAACGAAGAACTTGGATGATCTTGTCAAAGTTGGAGAAGATTTGCTGAAAAAACGAGTCTCTAGGGTGAATCTGGATACTGGCCTCTTTGAACCTACAAATAGCGAAACAAATGCAGAGGCTCTCGTAAGGTATATTACGGATGAAAATTATTTGTATAGTCTAGAGAGTGTGAAAGTCTTCTTTAAAAAAATAGATCACAAAAGTCCGTTTGGTAACACAATTGATCTCAAGTATTCTTGGATATTTTTATATATTTCATTCTCAAACATCAACACATGACAAAACACTTTTCAATTTCATATTTTCAAATAATTTTTTAATTTTATAATATTTTCATTCATTTTTTTTTCTCTCCTTTCCAAAAATCTAATAAATCATTTTAATTCAAACTATTTTACTATTATTCACAAATATACTAAAATATTATAAATATCCAAATGGACCTGAGAATGCGCGAAATTTGCACACTCAAGACTATATCTAGCTAGCATTACGCTTTTATATATATTAAACTTTTTCTTGTTTGGAGTTTCTTTTTTACATGATTAAGATAGATAATAATGTAAAGCATAAAATATGTCTTTGCTGCAGGTTTGCAAAACTTCTTTCCCAAGAGAGGCATCTTCGCCATGCTAGGTCTCCCGTTGGAAAAGCTGAAAGTCATGATCATCACAAATGATTACGTAACTTTTTACTAGGGTTTTGGCTTCCCTGTTCCTCTCGTTTCTGGCCTCCCAATCAAACTTTCAGAGTGTCAACGTGCATGCATACCAAACCAGCAGTGGATTGTTCTTTCACCTACCTAATAAACGCTAACAACAGCTACAACATACCTTAATTTGGGATTATTCTTTTATGTTTTAAGCACCCTCGATTAATTGAGAGCTTAGATCAACATATTTTCAGATGTGTCTCAATTTATAATATTGTTCCTTATATAATTTGGGTTTAATTCTTGTTTTTTTCCTTCTCCCAATAATTATTGGTTCTGTTTGTCTCGATTAATGTTTCCGGAAGTTTTAGCTTTAGTTGTCCGATTGGATCAAATGGATGGTTCTTAATTCCTTTAGTAATTAGCCTCTTGTTTGGTTGCTAGGAAAGGAAGAAAATTAATAAAGCGATTTATTAGACATTGTGAGCAGCCTCTTGTTCGATTATATATAAATCTTTAGACAGAATTCAAGAGCTAATAATCAATGTCGCATTCGATTTCAAGATCAATATCAGTATTACGTACCGATCAAGTTGTTGATCGGTATATTTATGGGTTTCCCTTTTCCCCAGGACCACTACATTAACCAAATAGTATTAATGCAGTACCTGTCACAGGACCTACTAAAATTAAATGCATATTAATTACTGCAAGAGGGGGGAAAAAAAGTTAAATCTTATTAGTTGTTGTTGGATTGATAATTAAAGCAATATATTATAAGATCTACGTCATATACACTATAATAAAAATGAGTTTTTATGACTATTTAATTGCAGCGAAAAGATTATTTGAGACCAATTTTAGTTGTAAATAATTATTTCGTTGAAATTAATTGACTACAAATAAACAGTTTTCTTATAATGATATGTCGTTTTCTATATATCATCAACTTGAAACCGGCCTATACGCTAACGAATAGGAACAGTTTGTGGCCGCGGGTGTGAACCATGAAAACGATTTTGATTATATATAAATCTTTAGACAGAATTCAAGAGCCAATATCAGTATTACGTACCGATCAAGTTGTTGATCGGTATATTTATGGGTTTCCCTTTTCCACAGGACCACGACATTAACCTAATAGTATTAATGCAGTACCTGTCATAGGACCTACTAAAATTAAATGCAGATTAATTACTGAAAGAGAGGAAAAAAAGAGAGGTTAAATCTTAGTAATTATTGTTGGATTGATAATTAGAGCAATGATAGATATAATAGTCGGTGTACAAATCTCGTCCCATTTATTTTGAAAAAAGTACGGTATATTATTAAAAAATTATCTTTTTCAAATCAATCATATATTTCTCTTATATTTTTTAAATAGAATGCATTTTACCTTTATAATTTAAGAACCCCAATTTTAACTAAATAAATTGAAAACTCAGAATTAATTAATTATGTTTTTCAAGTAATTTACTGGTGTAAAAAAATGACTTAGCATATTAGATTTTTATGTAACAAAAGTAATAAATATTTTTTATTTAACAGATGGAATGATTAATTATGTAACTAATAATTATTTCTTATCTCGTTTGAACATGATCCATAGTTGAAACTTGTTTTTTTGTTTTTTTTTTTTCTGTTTTTTTTTTTTTAACTTTATGTTTATATTTAGGTGCCATTTGGATACTGAATTGAAATGAGATAAAATTTGAAAATTAAATAAATATTGTTAGAATATTATTTTTTAAAATTTAAAAATTAAATAAATATTGTTAGAATATTATTTTTTAATATTATTATTATTTTAAAATTTAAAAAAATTAAATTGTTTATTATATTTTATATAAAAATTTAAAAAAATTACAATAATGAAATTAGATACAAAATACAGGACTTTAGTGAAAAACTCAAAGAAGTTTGATTCTAGTACTTAGTTCAACTAATATTCTGGAATTGCACGAATTGAAAAGGACTGATATCTAATGGTCAACTAGATTGCAATTGCTACCAATTGTTTTCTGCACGACTATTTTAATAATTAGTACTATGCATTGTCATTTTCAATCAATTCCAATCTGCTCTAATTTATGTGTTCTTAATTGTTTCTACATTCAGTGTTCGAGTTCCGGCTCTACTCCAACAGGGAGCCACCACCCGCTGCCAGCCATCCGTTTTTAACTAAACAGATATCAATTAGTTAATTAAAAAATTCAAGGAATGAGAAAAGTCAGTGAGCGTGTGAAATTATATATTACACAATATAAAATAAATAGATCAATTGAGTTTGATATAAATGTGTTTGGGTCAAAATAGGATAATCCAATAATATACGATTAACATACAGGTCGTCAATCTTAGATTTGAAACTTGTAATCAACCCGTATGGCACAAATAAATTCTATATTTAAATTTTATAGTCTTATGTCTTTTATTACTGTTGAGAATATGTGATAAATATTAATATTTGACTACGTTATATCTCAAACTAGTAAACGTTTTTTGTTAATATGTAATTTTATTTTATAAAAATATTAGTTTTATTATATATTATTGGTTTGAATACTTATAATAAAATATTTTATTATGAATTCAGTTGTAATTGTGAATTATTTATATAGTTATCTTTGTATTATATATGAAATTATATTAATTAGGTTAAAAAATAAATATATCATGGGTTTGCTCAACCAATTTATATGAAACGGGTTAAATGGGTTGAAGTGAATTAAATGGATTCAAAATGGTTAAATGGGTCATCCCCAAGTTAACCCAATAAAAATTAATTACTAAACGAGTTCAACAAGTCGTCGTGTTGTGACAGCAAGATAAATAGCTCCAGCTCATTAGTGCCTCATGACTCCATCTCAGCATCACCTGATGACAGCAACAACGAGAGAGCTACCTCTGAAACATTAGACTCATCTAGAAGCATTGCTACTTAGGATCTTATTGTAATTTTTCCCTTAGAATATTCTTTGTAATTCTGTTTGTACAAAAAGGGAAAATCTTCTGTTATAACAACCTGTGTAGCCAGCTCTAGATATCATGCATACCGCATGCTTGTAAAAACATCTGAACAATTTTCAATTCTCTTGGCTCTATAAATAGAGCACATTGTATACACTTCAGTATGTTGAAATGAATTCATTTTCAATTATGTTAGTTTCTACATGGTATCAGAGAGCTATTCGAAGACTAGCGTCTCACCATGGCTGAAGCGATCCCTCCAAAAACCCCTCCTCCTCCCCCTCCTCCACACCCACCCGCTCCCTCCCCTCCTCCTCATCTCCCTCATCTTGCTTCTGTCAAACTCACAAATGACAATTTTCTGCTATGGCAAACCTAAATGATACCTTCTCTCAAAGGACAGCAACTTTTTCACTATGTTGATGGCTCTGTCCAACCTCCACCTCGTCTACTCTCCGATAACCAGACCATCAACCCAGAATTTGTCACTTGGTCCCAAACCGATCAACTCATTCTCAGTGCCTTGATTTCCTCCCTCTCTGAAAATCTAATTGCTCAAGTTGTTGGTCACACCACTTCTCGTGATGTCTGGGTTGCTCTCGATAGGCTCTTTACATCAATATCTCATACCCGTATTATTCAGTTACGCTATCAACTCGGCACCATCTCAAAAGGTTCGAGTTCCATTTCTGAATATTTCGGCAAAGTTAAACATCTATCCGACACCATGAGTGCTTCTGGTAATCCTCTTTCCCACCCCGAATTCATCTCCTACCTTCTTGCTGGCCTAAACAGTGACTTCGACGCTCTTGTAACATCCGTTACTGCTCGCGTTGAACCTCTCTCACCAGAAGAAATATATGGTCTCCTTCTCACTCATGAAACTTGTCTGGCTCATGCTAATCATCTTCCTACTTCCACTAACTTCTCTGCCAACTATACATCCAATTTCCGCGGTCGTGGCTTCAATCGGGGTTCTTCCCCTAGAGGAGGTCACCGTGGTCGAGGTCGTGGCTGTTTTCCCTCAGGTCCTCCTCAATCCTTTGTTCCTTCTCCTCTTCCACACAACAAACCTATTTGTCAAATCTGTGGCAAAGTTGGTCACCTAGCTATTCGCTGTTACCATAGATTTGATCATTCCCTTCAAAGTGAACCTCCCAAATCACTCACCGTCAACTACACCAACTCCTCTTTTTCCCCAGACACGTCCTGGTACCCCGATACCAGTGCCACTAATCATCTCACATCTGAGTTATCCAATCTCAACATTCAGTCCTCTCCATATAATGGCAATGAACAGATCAGGGTTGGTGATGGCAATGCACTGCCGATAGCAAACATTGGTGACTCTGTTCTTTCTACTTCTACTACCTCTTTTCTTTTAAAAAATCTATTACATGTTCCTGCTATCACTAAGAATCTAATTTCAATTAGACAGTTTTGCATTGATAATTCTGTCTTCTTCGAGTTTCATGGTTCTCATTTTCTTGTGAAGGATTCAAAGACGGGCAACATTCTCCTTCGTGGCCCTTCAACTGATGGTCTATACTCCTTTCCCACTTCGGCTTCTACTCCTCAAGTTTTTGTTGGTGAACGTACTTCCCTCTCTCAGTGGCATTCCAGACTTGGACACCCTTCTCTTCAACTTGTGCATCGAATTCTCTCTACTCACTCTTAACCTACTTCATCTCGTGCCTCAACAAACAAGTGCTCAGCCTGCTGCCAAGCCAAAAGCTCTCAGCAACCTTTTCGTGACTCACATCAGCACCAAACCTTTGCAACTTATTTACTCTGATGTATGGGGTCCTGCCCCAGTTATATCTAGGAATGGCTTTCGTTACTATTTAACATTTCTAGATGATTTTACTCGTTACACTTGGTGGTACCCTCTAATACAAAAATCTGATGTAGTCAAAGTTTTTCTTCAATTTCAAGCACATGTTGAGTTACTTTTCAATTCCAAAATCATCTCTGTACAAAGTGATTGGGGTGGGGAGTATCATTCTCTAAACACTGTTCTACAAAATAAAGGCATTTCTCATCGCTTATCTTGTCCGCACACACACCAGCAAAATGGTGCCGTGGAGCGGAAACATAGACACATAGTTGAAACCGGATTAGCTTTAATGGCTCATGCATCTCTCCCTCAAATTTTCTGGGCAGATGCGTTTCATACTTCCATATATCTCATCAATCGTCTTCTCACTCCAGTACTTCACTACAAATCCCCCTTTGAGAAACTGTTCTTGCAGGCTCCTAATTACAATTTTCTCAGGGTGTTCGGATCTGCCTGTTGGCCACATCTTCGGCCATACAATCGGCATAAGTTAGATCTACGGTCTAAACAATGTCTTTTTGTTGGTTACAGTGATTCTCACAAGGGATACCGTTGCTTAGATCTTGCTACTGGGCGCATGTTCATATCCAGGGACGTTATCTTTGATGAGCTATGTTTTCCCTTTGCTCAGCCTACCAGTCCATAACCCACAAACTCAATTCCTAATCCTATCCCTCTACTCTCTCTTCTCGGGCCCTTTCCTCATCTCTCTAACTCCCAACGGCCCATTACCCCTCAAAGTCGATCCCGATCTCCACTCATCTTCGCAAGCCCATCGGTTTCTCTTAACTCGTTTCCTACCTCGCCTACCTCACCATCTCATCTTCCTTTCAGCCCAAACACTACATCATCTTCCTCGGACACTTCTAGGGCTCCCACTGTCGAATCTTCTTCTCCTGTATCCTCTGCCAAATCTTCTTCTCCTTCTCCCATCATCACCAGAGCTCGCACCAACACCCTTTGTCCACGAAAATTCACTGATGGTACAATTTTTTGGCCACCTCCTCGCAGTCATCTCACCACCACCTCTCAAATTCCTGAATCCCCAACTTCCTACACTGAAGCCACCAAATATCAGCCATGGAGGAAAGCTATGTCTAATGAATTTCAAGCTCTTTTGCAGACTCACACGTGGACCTTGGTTCCTCCTGCTGGCATCACCAATATTGTCAACAACAAATGGGTCTTCCACACCAAACGACTCTCTGATGGCTCCATTGACAGATACAAAGCCCGCTTGGTTGCCAAGGGCTTTCATCAACAGGAAGGTATTGACTTCTCCGAAACTTTCAGTCCAGTGGTTAAACCCACTACAATTCGCACTATCTTGTCTATTGCTATTATTGAACAATGGTGTCTTCGACAACTAGATATTAATAATGCTTTTCTTCATGGGGATCTCCATGAACAAGTTCATATGTGTCAACCCATTGGTTTTGTTAATCCAGATTATCCTATCTATGTGTGTCGTTTGAATAAGGCCATTTATGGCCTTAAACAAGCACCTCGTGCTTGGTTTTCAAAATTAAGCAATCGGCTTAGTGAAATTGGGTTTGTTGCCTCACTTGCCGATCCATCTTTGTTTGTCTATCATCATAACTCTGTCGTCATTTACATCTTAGTCTACGTTGATGATATCATTCTCACTGGGTCATGCTCCAATGCCATTTCCTCTATTCTTACTTCACTAGGTCAGTCTTTTCCCTTAAAAGATTTGGGTACTCTTTGATATTTTTTGGGTCTTGAGATAACTTCTATTTCCAGTGGTCTACATTTGTCCCAACACAAATACATTTGTGATCTTTTAAGAAATACCAACATGGACCTAGCAAAGCCTGTCACATCTCCAATGGCTTCTTCTACACGCCTTTCTCTTACTGATGGCCCAGATTTTTCTGACCCACCTTGTATCGAAGCGCAGTAGGAAGCTTACAATATCTATCTCTCACTAGGCCTGATGTTGGTTTTGCTGTTAGCAAAGTTAGCCAGTTCATGCATGCCCCTAAACTCTCTCATTGGCAAGCTGTTAAGAGGATACTTAGGTACCTCAAACATACTGCCACTCTTGGCTTGCATATTAAGCCTTTTCAGTCTTATCATCCTAATGCTTTTACTGATGCGGATTGGGCGGGATGTCCAGACGACCGCAGCTCAACTGGTGGTCACTGTGTTTATTTTGGCTCTAATCTCATCTCTTGGAGTTCCAAAAAGCAAAGAACAGTTGCAACATCTAGTACTAAAGCAGGATACAAGTCTCTTGCCAACACAACTGCTAAACTGCTCTGGATACAGTCACTGCTCAAGGATCTTGGTATATTTTTATCTCAACCTCCAACTTTATGGTGCGACAATCTAGGAGCTACCTACCTCTCAGCCAATCCGGTACTCCATTCCCGCACTAAGCACATGGAAATTGACTTCCACTTTGTTCGAGATAGAGTTGTAGCAAAAACATTAAGTGTGGCTTTCATTTCTTCCCGTGATCAACTTGCAGATATACTGACCAAGCCACTGCCTTCATCACGGTTCTTAACCTTGCGTTCGAGCCTCACCATGGTCCCCATGTTGGACTCGTGGGAGGGTGACAGCAAGATAAATAGCTCCAGCTCATTAGTGCCTCATGACTCCATCTCAGCATCACCTGATGACAGCAACAACGAGAGAGCTACCTCTGAAACATCAGACTCATCTAGAAGCATTGCTACTTAGGATCTTATTGTAATTTTTCCCTTAGAATATTCTTTGTAATTCTGTTTGTACAAAAAGGGAAAATCTTCTGTTATAACAACCTGCGTAGCCAGCTCTAGATATCATGCATACCGCATGCTTGTAAAAACGTCTGAACAATTTTCAATTCTCTTGGCTTTATAAATAGAGCACACTGTATACACTTCAGTATGTTGAAATGAATTCATTTTCAATTATGTTAGTTTCTACATGTAGTGTCACCCATTAATTAAAGGGTCGAATTCGGATTGATCCATATAGTTCAATATTCATGACTTGACATAATACGTCAATATGAATTGCCACCTTAATAGTGATGGAGTATTTCTTTTTTCTTTTTTCAATCATTCTTTCATATAGGTGATAATTAGGTGAACATGTGATTAACAATTTGAAGTTGAGAAAATGATAAAAAAAAAA